>JAFFST010045405.1:41010-56478 GCA_022414735.1 Noturus placidus
ATATATATAGTTTGAATGCCAGTATTATTATTCCTAATAAAGTGTCCAGTGAGTGTGGAAATATAGACTGTCTCCATGATAAAGATATTAATTAAATAACCTACCAACCAAGACATATATTCCATACACATATGCATTTCTTGTATTGATATTTCTAGCGTAAATCTAGTATACTAACATACACTTAATTAAAATGTACTTTTACGTCATTGTGTGTTAATCGTCTTTGGCTAAATTTGAACGGCATTAATCGCGCTGTTGTCATTTCGACTATTTATTAACGTACATTTTTCCGTAAAAGCGTCGAGAGAGCTGTGAGAAGGCAGATGGCCGTGTAGTTATATTATAGCACTTCTGCTCACTAACGGGATCGGGATCATTCAATCCTCCAACTGTGTCTGCGTCGTTCCACCCCCCACCACACACACACACACATACACACACACACACACACACACACATACACACACATACACACGCGCACACACACACACAAAATGAAAAGGCCAGCTGGTCGTTACTTGTAGGTAAAAACGACTTTATCTCATCTCTATAGGATGACAATGCATAAATTAGATTGTACGTATATGGTGTGTGTGTGTGTGTGTGTGTGTGTGTGTGTGTGTGTGTTTTCTGCTCATCATGTTCCAGTCAGTCACATTACACATCCAGCAGGCCAAGACTGACCGCTCAGGACCCTCAGATCGGATCACGCATCATCATTTTACAAATGTATTTTAATGAGAAATTATAATACACTGCGTGGGAAACAAGCAACACTTTTTTTCAGTAAATATATTTTCCAATGAGGTTATTCACATGAAATTTTCACCAGACTTTTTTTATTAACTCAAGAAATCCAGAAATATAAAGAATTCACAACGTTAATGTCCAAAAATGAAGTTATGTGTAATAAAGCGGAATGACACGGGAAAAAAGCGTTGAACACGCTAAGTGAAATGTATTTAATACTTAGTGGAGAAGCCTTGTTTGTAATGGCGGCTTCAAGGCACTTCCTGTATGAAGAAATTAATCGGCCGCAGTATTGAGGTGTGATTTTGGCCCGTTCTTCTAAATATATCGTCTTTAAATCTTGTTCAGTTGAATTCGAGTCAGGTGATTGTTGTTAATGTGGATCCTTGGTCTTGTTAACAGTGTTAAACTGCATATTTTTCCCCCTGATGGTTTTACAATGTTAACAATATAATCAATGTATTCCAATTTTCTGAAAATGTATCCCAGATGTAGCTGATTAGCCCAAACCTGTTTGCTGCCTTGAACTACAAGGCTGACTCTCATACATTTAGAAGATTGACTGGCCCAATGACGAATTATTCCATGATTGACGTACCATTGAGTCCATGAAGAAGAATTTACGAATCTATCTAAGAATATACGAAAACGTGCATTAATCCGTCTGTAAAGGATTTCGAGGAGTTTTTTTGTGATCGTAGCGGCCAAAAAAAAAAAGCGTGGCTTTTTTCAAAATTTGCGACACAACTTGTGAGGTTTTTTTTGTGCTTCTTTTGTTTTGCGGAAACGCAATCGTATGAAATCGTTTTGCGCTGTCTTTCGCAGTGATGTTTGTTGGTAAACGAGACCTAGTAGCTGTACTCATGTTCGACACACATGAATCGAAGAACGCTTCGCATGAAAGTAGTTGCGGTGACGCATCTCAGCACGAATCTGTGGAAAATCTGCGCTAATTTTGAAAAACCGCAAGCTCCTCCGAACATCGCGGCGTTTGCGTTTGTTTCTGCGGTCGCGAAAATCCTGGAGGGACTGATATGTCTAAGGCTGGTATTAAAGAAATACAAAAAGAAAAATATATAAAACATAGCTCTGGCTATGCTTTCTGTAAGTAGAAATATTTACAGAAGGAGTCTCCAGTTATAGTCAGCATGACGGAACAGTGTTGGTTTGCAGAATGGTTTGCACTTCCTGGTTTCTCGGGAGCATTCCAAGCTGCGGTTATTTTAGATCTATTTTTATTAACTTAAAAATGAAGACAAAAATAAAGGTTGGTGAGGGAGTGACGTCACTTGCTTGGTGGACGAACGTATTAATCTTTTGTTAAATAAAAACGGGAAATTGTTGTCAAGTTGTTGTGGTGTAAGCAGAATGAAACACTCGGAGCGGTAACATTACCTCCTCTTTATTAAGCCGCTGATTATTTTATATAAACATCACAGGCGTTGTGTTTAATTGCTTACTTAAAAGGTAATACGTACCTTAAGTGTTTATTTATAACATCTTTAGCCCACTGTACATTATATCCTTTTATTTATGCCATTATCACTTTCCTGGTGGCCTGACCATCACTCGGTTCAACTTTTTTTTGATTTGCAAATGGGTTGTGCCTGGATTTATCACCATCACAGGGTGGTTCAGGTGTGTGTGTGTGTGTGTGTGTGTGTGTGTGTGTGTGTGTGTGTGTTTGTCAATCATTAGCTTACAGTAATGATTGCACAATGTGATCTGGTGAAATAGCTCTTATTGTGTGATTCCATCAATCACACAAAGGAGCAGTTCAAGCATCTGACACCCTATCAGACGCCCTATCAGACTGCCTTCAGTTTCTTTCTACTTTTACGTCTACTTTTTACTTTTCTGACTTTTCATTAAACTTGACCTGCTCAGTTAGAATCGTACTATTAACACAATGGAGACCTGGGCTCGATGCTGGTTAGGGGGATAGAAATTTTCGACCAGTGAAACGTTTGCTTTCTTTAAGCTAAATCAAACGCTACATTGATTTTGAAATTGGCCATAACACGCAGATCTTGGTGTTTTTTGTGGGGTTTTTTTTTTTTTTTTTTGGAAAAGACTGCTGTTGCTTAGAAACTAGGTGTGCTTTTCCTTGATGGCGCTAGGATGATGCTGCTGTTTAAGCTTTCATGGAGAATACATCACCTTTATATCTGGTTAGATTTTTAGATTTATAGGACTGGGCCTTCTTATTCAGCGTGTGCTGTGGGTTACCATATTAATTAATTAATTTAATTTATCAATTTGTATAGCGCTTTTTACAATGGTACATTGTCTCAAAGCAGCTTTACAGAAATATCATTTTTTACATTTTACATTTACAAGCGACTTACTAATGAGAGCACATTCACACACCAATGGTAGCAGAGCTGCCATGCAAGGTGCTAGCTTGCCATCGGGGGCAACTTAGGGTTCAGTGTCTTGCCCAAGGACACTTCAGCATGGGATCACCCGGGCCGGGATTCGAACCACCAACCCTACGATTAGTGGATTAGTGGACAACCTGCTCTACCGACTGAGCCACAGCCTCCCCCATATGGCTTGGTAAAGCACCTCTTTAAACGTTTTAAACATGCTAGCACATGTTGTTTTTCTGTCATAGTAAATGACATTAAAGGAACTGTAGGCTGTTCAGGTCGCGTGCATTCAAGCATGGACTGCAAACATGTCTGCTTAAACATTTGGTCCATTTTGGTACCCTACTGCAAGCATGGGAGAGAAGCACTAGCCTAGGCATGTGGATTAGGACACAGCCCGAGCTGTAGGGCAAAGCCTTGTGCTGCTGCTTGCTGCACCTTATGAATAATTCATGAGGTGACGTGAACACTGCGGCGAAGTGCCTGTTAGGTTCAACGCGGGGAAAGTGGGCGTGCTTTGTGTACATGACGGCCGTGACGCAAGCGGATGAGTTTTTAATCCGCTGCCGCAGCAGATCAGATGAGCGGCCGGATAACGCTGAGGAAGCGGGGGATGCGCAGTCGGTCGGCGAAAAAAAAACAAACAAACAAAACAAAAACGGTCCGAATATTAAAAAAAAAACAACAATAATGATAATAATATAATCAAGCCGCAGATTGTAATATCATCAGAGATTAAACGCGGCTGGACGATTGATCGACCGACCCCTCCAGCTCCTCCTCTCGCGCTATACGCTGTATAGGAAGTTAAAGGTCACTGTCTGCGCGCTCCCGGTTTTGTTCTTGGATAAAATTAAAAAAAAAAAAAAAAAACAAAACCAAGAAAAAGGCCCGCGGATATTCGCAAGCTCCTGTTTTTTATTCCCGTCTTTTGATGCAATTAAATGGGTGATTACGGTTACGGCTTGTTACAGACAGCGAGTCTCGACAGCGGCAGCGGCAGTGCACTGTTCGGTGCTTTCAGATCGTCCTACTCGAACCTCTCCCCGGTCTCCGGTGACCTCCTCCTCCTCCCCGCCGCGTCTCTGCAGTCTGTCTCGCGCAAAAGCAGCAGTGCAGCAGAGTCCCCGCGCTTACCGTCGGCCGCCGCGTCCCGGAGAAACATGCAGGATGAGCCCGCGAGGGTGACAGCCTCGCGGCGTCAGCTCGCGTCCACAGAGTTGAGCGACGAGGCTGGAAACGCGGCGGCCGAGCGATCGCAAGCCACCGGCGGCGACCACGGGAACGGTCATACCCACACGGACTACGACTTCAGCGACTATAAGGCCGGACAAGGCCGCTTCGGTGCTGTCGCGTCACTGCGTGACCTTGAGAGAGAAAGGAGCGAGAATCAGCACGCAGACTCCGAGTGCGTCCCCGAAGGCCCCGGTCCGCTCCCGGAAGACACTCTGACCGAACCCGCGGCGCCCTCGAGCGCATCCCTGAGTCCCAACAAGGTCCAAATCCGAATGGAGCCCGCAAGTGCGCATCTCGCGGCGGCCTTTCCGAGCCTCCCGCATCACGAGACCTCGGCTGCTTCCCCCTCCCTACACGGGTTCGGGGCTCCGTGGTCGGTGCACACGAGCTCCCCGCCGCCGGTATCCAACAACGGGAGTCACGTCATGCCTGGTACCGAGCCCGATGGAGGATTCTACCCAGGAATCCCTTCCTCGGTCAATCCCGGCTTCTTCCAGAGTTTCTCTCCCGGTGTGAACGCGCACGGGTTCGGCGCTCCGTTCTCACCGCAGATGGGCGGCGCTCCGCCGCAGCACGCTCCCAGCCGCCGCTCACCGCTCAGCCCGCAGCACGGCACCTTCCTGCAGCAGAGGAACAGCTACAACCAGCAGCAGGTGACACAGCAGACCACCGCACGAGCTTCTTCACGGGGTGCACGATATATCGTTCAATATCGCGATATTATTAGGATTTAATATTGATACCTGTATCGCAGTACTGCAGTATGCAAATCAGTTTTGTGTGCTGTAGTCACGTGGTGCAAAGGGCGAGCTTCATCCATGTCGCCCGGTACTCCAGTAATCCATTGATACGTGTTTAATAGCTGCATTGTAAGACATGTTGCACAGAATCACTCTATGAGGCATCAGAGCAGCACGATACGGATAAAAATATCATATTGCACCTATATAATTCATTAAATGTAACGCAATGAATTGAAACAAAGGTCTGAATCTGCGATGCGTCTTAATTACAATCCGACCTAATTTAGTCTTCGTGCTCGTTTATATGCATCTTTGACTAGTGATGGGAAGGCAAGTACCGCAATATCCATCCATCCATCTCCAACCGCTTACTCCTTTTTCAGGGTCACGAAGTACCGCAATAATCATTAATAAATAAAAATAAATAAAATGCGCATCCCGATTAGACATGCAGGTTGAAAAGGTTAAACGATAAACCGTGATGTGATGTGCAACTAGCACGGTATTTTTAAAAAAGGTAATCGTATCGGCTATGCACATGGAGTATTTGTATCTCTGAGAAAAAACAGGCTACACCGTATGTACCAATGTAATTATAATTATATTTTGTCCATGTTGTGCAGTCGTAGGCTGGTTCAGAGGGTTGGGTCGGATTAAAAACGATAATTATCTTGGAAACCGGCCAATCTGGCAACCTTTCATTTAATCAGCATCTTCATCTGTGCATAAGAACTGAATAATAGATCACAGGGCTTTTGTTATTAAACGCAGCCGATACGATTATCCTTAGATAATTATAGTGTAACTATCGCCATGATATATTATTGTCACTTTTTACGTTATCGTTATCGGAGATCTGGAAATAAATTGTGCCATGAACGTGATCGGGGTCATCATGGACACCGTCAGCCAGGAGAAGTCGAATATCAAATAGGTCCATATGCAAATATTTATCACAGTAATGTAACTTAAATTGCTAAACGAGTCACTTGTAGTTACTGAATATTTCAAAGTAATTACTTAATAATAATAATAATAAGCTGAGACTTTAAATGGTTAAATGGCGATTAGCAAACATATTGCAAAGGACAAGGTCGTTTACTTTTTAAATAATTTTTCTATTTATGCCATGTTTACAAACTTAAATAGTCGGGGAAATTGTGTATCGTGATTATAAAATGCTGTTTCGTTGTTTGATAAAATTCACTATAATTCACGATAGTCACTACAATATAGACATAAGTCACTATAATTTTCTGTTACACTAGTCATTGTGATGTTATTTAAAGACCTCTAGGATGTGTAAGTGTGTTTGTGTTATGCAGTGAGTGTGTGTGTAGTTGTGTAAGCCCATAATTACACTTTTCAGTTTTTGGTTCAGTTATTAAGTAAATCATTAGACCTAGTAGACCTAGTGCGAATGCATACCTGAGTCTAGGACCATCACACAGCGCTGGAGTTTTGTTTTCTGAATGTATTCGTAATGTTACTAAAACTGTCGAATGTTCTTATGTAGTTTACTGTTAGCTGGATGTGTACTATCGCACTAAATGCGTTATTTTATAAGAGTCATAAAAGCTAACTATCAAGCTAGCTATTTATTTTAGCTAGAATTTCATTCAAGCTATTGCAACGACAGCTCATCGGTGTAGCCAGCTAACTGCATTTAATACTTTTATTTATGGTAGTGTTTATTTTATTACTGTCTGTAAAACTAGTCCTTTTTTTGTTGATGGTGTTATAATAGCAAGATCGCACGAGCTAACTAGAATTAGTGAACAGTTAGGCCTATATAATTAATAATGACTATAAAATCTATTTTCCAATATTACTGTACACTAAATTCAAATAAGTTTAAATTAAGACTTATGGGTGGGTGTATTAGCTAGCTAGCTACATATTTTCAGCTAATTTAACTGCATGACAGCCCTTGTTGTAATGTTAGCAAGACGGAAAACGCTAGCTAGCATTAGTGAACAGTTATCCAATTTTTAATAACCAAATGACTAAAAAAATCACTCTATATAATCTATTATTATGAAAAGACTCAAACTAAATTCAAATTAGCTGTTAAAGTGAAGACTGTTTAATGCTAATTTAGCTCCATAGTTCCATGACAGCTCCTTATTTTAGCATTGGTTACAAGCTAGCTAGATTTTGTGAACAGTTAAAACGGTTAGTACTGTATTTGAAATTAACACATCTTTATTAAGTACAAATCTGCTGTATATTGTCCAAAACCTTTAGCTTATCTTCTATATTAGTACACAATAAATGTTTTTTTAGTAGTATTGGCTGTTTTGAGGCATTCGAGATGTGTGTTGTATGCGTGTTCAGAATAAAGGCGTTACGGCTCCCTCCTGAAATGCAGCAGTTCTGGAGCCAGCTCATGTTTTCGTTCCCATCGTCTAGACGGCGACATCATTATCAGTCATTTACACCAAAACACTCATCGTGTCCACACACACCACACACACACGCACACACACACACACAGCCCAATATTTAATTATACACACAGGCACTGTAGGTTGTATAGATGGGTGTGGTTAATATGCACAGGAGAGATGGAAAGAGTACACAGAGAGAAAAACACACACCCGGTTATATGATGTGCAAATATGAGCACAGATTAAAGTGTGTATATTTGTGTATTATCTGTAAGCTCTCTGTCTCTGTGTGTGTGTGGATGGGGTGGATATGGAGTCAGGAAAAGCTTTAAAGCTTCTTAAACCCCTCTCTGCACCACACACATACACAGACACACACATCACACTCTCATTAATATTCACACCCATGCTGACTTGATACAGATCTTTATGTTTCTTTTCCTTTCCTTGTTTCTTGTCTCTCTATTGCTCGTCATCTTTCTGTCCACGTCTTCATTTTGCTTTCTCTTCCTTTTCCCTTTTCATTTCTGTCCCTCCTTTATTTTCTCTTCCTTGCTCTCTCTCATATGTTTTTTTGTCTCGTTCTATCTTCCACCTTTTCTCTATTTCACGGTTTTTCCTGCACTCTCGTCCCCTTCTCTCTTACCTCGTTCCCCTCCCCCTTGTCTCTCCATCTTGTCTTCAGTTTCACACTGCTTTTTTCCCTATCTCTGTATTCCCTCTATCTCTTATTCTGTCACTCAGCGGATTAGTGTAACTCTTCTCTCTCTCTCTCTATCTCTCTCTCTCTCGCTCTCTTCGCAGCCCCTGATGAAACAGTCTCTGTGGGGCAGCGGTTGGAACTCGCCGGGCGTGTCCTGGGGCAGGGACCATCGAGGGCGCGGCGTCGGCATGGCCGTGCCCGTCTCACTCGGCCAGATCTCTCCCATGAAGAAGCCATTCAGCAGCGGGAGCGTCATCGCCCCGCCCAAGTTCCCACGTTCTGGAGCTTCGCTCGGCCCTAAGAACTGGAGCGACGACAACGTGTTCCGCACCGACAACAACAGCAACACACTGCTGCCTCTGCAGGTACAAACCTAGTGTGTTTGCACTTGTGTGCGAGAGAAAAGGTTTTAAAGGTTTTACTTGGAGCTTTTTTTTCTGAAAAAGAATCCCTACACCTCTCTAAATAAAACCACTTAATGTTCTGACAAACTGAAGAGCTCTTTCAAGTACCAAATTAACAATTCAGTAATTCAGTACAATTGACTCAGCTCAGCTTTAGGCTCGTGTTAGATTTTGGATAGAATTCATACTCCTTTGAAAACATGTCTATGGACCAAATTTTAATACAAATAACTCGTAAATGTTGTTCGGATGCGGCGTGAGTATTAGCGGTAGCTTAACATGATGCGTTCCTGCCACATAAACCACAGAAGGAAAACAAAAATTGCTTCATTCTCCTAAGCAAAGACGATCGTAACGTCATTCTTCAGCCTTCTCCGTACCGACCTGGTGTTTACACTACTTTACATTACGCTGTATGATATTCACACATTGTAGAAGAACGATTTATTCGTGAGAAAAAAAATCCCTCACATACGAATCAAGTCCCTCCAGAATTGTACGATTTTGCGGTCACAGAAATGAACGCAAAATCAAGCGAAAATTTGGGCCAAGATGCGTCGGTGATATCATCGCAACGCAACATGAGTACGGCTAAAATCATGCGTTTGCGATTTCGCAGAGTCAAGTGGTTTTCCGTAAAAAGGAGTGCAAAAAAAAACCTTAGTAAGTTAAATCACTAATTTCGAAAAAAAAATCTGCATCAAAATCAAACGTTGTTCTTGGTCGCAACAATCACAAAAAAAATAAAATCCTCTGTGCAATCCTGTACGGATTGACAAAGTCTTCATACACAACTAGCGTGACTAAATTGCGACAACAGTTAGCTTGTAATGCTTTGCTAATAGCAATATGTCTATGGCGATAAACATGACAATGTGATGTGGTTATGTTTGTTTTGTTTCGTAGCGGTGCTTCTCGTTAGCACTTTCAACTACAGCAGCTCCACAGACTCTGAACAGATGAGCTACTTTATTTTTGGAGACGTATTTCACCTGGAACACATGCCTCTTTGTATAATTGCATTTTTCACATTGCTAACCAAGCCACGTTGTCAGTTCGCTAATCAGAATATCTCTGGCCTTGTAGCTAGTGTCTGATCTGATAAGCTGCCTTTAGTGAAACTGAGCTGGTTCAAGTCTAGAAAACTAGAATCACCGAGCTACAGACTTCTCCCCCCCTCCAAGTGTTCTAGTAGTCTAGTCTGGAGAAATACTTGACTGGACTGTGGTCTTCCGGCTGATGATGCACCGAATTATAGAGGACCTAAAGCTTATTTATTATAGAATTATAGAGGACCATTGAAACATTGGAATGTTGAGTTTTTATTATTATTATTATAATTTTTAATGTAATGCATCACATAATGGGAAATTTCAAACAAATGATTTAATCAGAAGAATAAAGAATAGTAATAAATGAGCAAGGCATGGAAAAGACAGTGATCGAGAGAGAGAGAGAGAGAGAGAGAGAGCGAGAGTATATGTATGAGAGTGAGAGACAGGGTGAGAGAGTGTACATGTGGGTGTGTAAGTGGATCTTTCAGAGCTTAACCATTGTGTGTGTGTGTGTGTGTGTGTGTGTGTGTGTGTGTGTGTGAGAGAAAGGCCACCTCATTTACACGTGAAGCAGGCATGAACACCTGGACTCACTCGTCTGTATTCATGCAGTCACCTGGCTCGACTGGGCCTGTTTTTCGTGTTTTACACAATCACGCTGATCCACAGAGGAGAGAACTGCATCATGGGGTGGTATCACCATCGTGTGAAAATCAGCGCTCGCAGCTTCTTTACAAAACCTCTGTGCCTCGGTTCTTTACAAAAGCAGAAAGAACACAGAGCCGACACTCAATAAACGATTAAATAATTCTACTAATTAGGGTCGGATGGTACACCGTTACTACGCTAATATCACGATACTAAAGCTTCAAACAGCGCTAATATCATCAATGCGGCAGTATCGTAAGTAATGTCGTATGTGAGGAAGTTAATACTATTTTCGCTGAAACGACACATCTCGCTGCTCGTGCAGAATACACGCAGGATAGTGACGCTTCATTTAACCTAAATTCTTTACTTTAATCATCAACGATTTCCTGTTACGCTAACCGCAGCGTGTAAATACTACATTTAGCCGAAACAAGCTAATACTATGCTAACCACTGTGTGTAAATACTAATATTAGCCGTATTCACTAGTAAGCCTAGCTAATGTTCCCCAAAAAATTTTTTTGGTGTTTGTTTGTTTCCAAATTCAGTTATTTATTCCTAAAGACGTGTTCATTCTTAGTTCTCTCAGGTCAATTTCCATTTTCATGATTTGAATTTGTCGCTTTCCAACTTGTATGATTGTTCTTGAGTTTTTCCAAAAGACAGTTATTCATCCTCAATAATAACATATTGAGAGGAAAATTCGGTTTGTCTATTGTCATTTATTTCGGCATATTTTTGTATTCCTGGTTCATTTTGTAGATTTGAATTATGAACTAACACAATATTGCGTGGTATCGTGATACTACTTTGTATCGTGATACTCCAGCTGGTATGGTATCGTGACAACCATACTCTTAATAGCGAGCGTGAAACGCTTCCTGTCGCACATGCAGTGTTACTTTCTATTTTGCTCATCCAGATGTTTTAAACTTATGGCATTTCTGAAGTTCAACAGCTCTGTACCTAGGCTCAGTTTGCACTTCGTGGCTCGGTTTATAAAAAATAATAACATTTTATTTATTTTTTTTAAATGCAGAAACCCAAAATGCATGCCATTTCCTTTTACTTCCTGCAATCGAGTCAGTTCAGAGTTGATTCTCTTTCTGGAAGTGAACCGACGCCACCTCGCTAAGACGCTCTCAGACCTGGTGTTTTGGTCCGTCGTGTCATTACTTTCTGTTTCTAAGTTGCAGCGTCATCGACATAGTTTGTCTCGACTCTACCTCATCATGTTTTTCCTCTTTCTCGATCTCGCGCCTTTCCTGCACGTTGGAATTCCGCACGTTCCTCGTGGCCGTCCTTCCTTCCTCCCTCATTCTCCTGAGCAGTCCTGCGTGCGTCACGACTAGAGAAAATGACCCCGACCCGTCCAAGAGTCGGAAAGGAAGGGCAGAAGGCTTGAGTGAAAACATAAATGACAATGTGTGGAGTGTCTGATAAGTGCTCATGAACTCCAGATTTCTTCAAAGCTGTCAGTAATAAAAGCACCAGGCCCCAGAGTGCTTGCTTCTCTCCTCCTCTCCTTTGTGCTCGGCAGCTTCTTGCCGTTTTATCTTTGGAAGCTTGGTGTTAATGCTAACGCTATGTTTAGTTTCGCTAGGTAGCACCTTCCATGCAGCAGTTGATGTGCAAGTGAAGAATGTTTAGGTGGTGCTAGAGAGGGGGACACACGGTTATCGCATGTCCCGGGTTAACCCGATTGCAATCCTCCAATGGAGGAACACTGCTCCACTAGCTTTTCTTTTACTTTTATAGCATGCTAGCAAAAGTACGTTGAGTCTCAGCTCTCCCTCAGGGAAGCAGAATTCCTCCTTGGAAATAACTGGTTCGATGTGAGATGAACCTCAGATCGGTTCCTTGGCTCGGTTTGTGGTGCGTTCGGCTGCTGGAGATTGTATTTTTAGTGCATAAAGAAGTGTTGTTGTGTTTTGTTTGTTTGTTAGTTTTCTATTCGCTGTAAATATATGATTCCTAATAGTGTGAACTTTTCTATGCAGTAATTATGTAATGGCACAAAGTAGCATTGGTCGCTCATCCATTGTCAAAGGTTCCAGTTGTCCATTTGGTACCTGCTCAAGAGTAGCACCAACAGGACCTAATGGTACTCACGGACACTGCTACTTAGGAGAAAAAGAACCCCAGAAACTGGCTAGCTTTGTACAATTTATAATAATGTAGTTGAGCTGGAAACGTCGCAAACCCTGCAGCCTGGCGCTTGTTGACAGCGTAACATAATCCAGGGCTTGGTTTCATCTGAAAAGTGGGACACTGGAAATGCAGTAAAACGATCAGACACACAGCTACAGCAGGAAGCAGGCCAAGTGCGGAGTTATTTACAGTCACGCTTGACACGTGCATATGCTTTCAAATACTGTATGTCAGCACCCAGTGTGTGTGTGTGTGTGTGTGTGTGTGTGCGTGTGTGTGCATGTGTGTCCTGTTCTCCTTGAGAGTAGTGAGTGTATGTGTGCAGTAAACATTCCCTTTACTGTCCACACGCATCTACGGAATTGCTTTTGTCAGGACAGTTGCACAGGATGCCCTGCTGACATTTATAGCAAAGCAGAAAGAGATGTTATCCATTCTACACACACACACACACACACACACACACACACACACACACATTTACTGTCCACAGGGTTTTCTAAAGGTCAGCATTCCTGGATGCCTCGTATTCCAGGAATAAAGGGGATCCACTTGTTATAAACACACCGCTCACGTGAACCAGTGCAGGAGGAATCTCCCAGCATGCACTAGAGACTCGAGGCAGAGTCAACACCACATCAATTTTATTAAAGAATTGTACTTTTTAAAAAATCCGTTTACAGTTACATTTAATGTTGTGGGACGGCCAAAAGAGTAGATCATGTTATCGAAGCTATAAAAAGTCATTCCCTCACAAACCCTTCATTTTTCTCTATATTGAAGTGAATAAGACCACAAAAAATCCTAACTGTTACAAAACGCTGACACCGGAGACTTCTTCCATGTTAAAAAAAATGTTAAATAAACAAGAAGAAAAACAAATCAAGCATTACAAGACTGTTTTTTTTTTCTTCCATTTCTCTGTCTATCTCTGTGTCTCCGCATTAGGACCGTAGCAGAATGTACGACAGTCTGAACATGCACTCGCTGGAGAGTTCTCTGATCGACATCATCCGGGCCGAGCAGGAGCCTCTGAAAAGTAAGACTTGCGCGATTCCCTCTTCCTGCTTCCTCCTTCCTGCTTCCTGTGCGCTTCCTTTGCACTGCAACTGAAAGTTTCAAAGCCTCCGCAATGGAAGGTGTTTTTTTTATATATTTATATGTACAGTATCTCATAAAAGTGAGTGCACGCCTCACATTTTTGTAAATATTTGATGATATATTTTCATGTGAGAACACTGAAGAAATGACACTTTGCTACAATGTAAAGTAGTGAGTGTACAGCTTGTGTAACAGTGTAAATTTACTGTCCCCTCAAAATAACTCAACACACAGACATTAATGTCTAAACCACTGGCAACAATAGTGAGTACACCCCTAAGTGAAAATGTCCAAATTGGGCCCAAAGTGTCAATATTTTGTGTGGCACCATTATTTTCCAGAACTGCCTTCACCCTCTTGGGCATGGAGTTCAACAGAGCTTCATAGGTTGCCACTGGAGTCCTCTTCCATCCTCCATGACGACATCACGGAGCTGGTGGATGTTAGAGACCTTATGCTCCTTCACCTTCCATTTGAGGATGTCCCACAGATGCTCAATAGGGTTTAGGTCTGGAGACGTACTTGGCCAGTCCATCACCTTCACCATGACCACTGCCTTGCTAAAGAAGCTGATGGTGAAGGTAATGTGGCAACCTGTGAAACTCTGGTGAACTCCATGCCAAAATATTGACACTTTGGGCCCAATTTGGACATTTTCACTTAGGGGTGTACTCACTTTTGTTGCCAGCGGTTTAGACATTAATGGCTGTGTGTTGAGTTATTTTCAGGAGACAGTAAATTTACACTGCTACACAAGCTGTACACTCACTACTTTACATTGTAGCAAAGTGTCATTTCTTCAGTGTTGTCACATGAAATATATTATATATATATATATGATTACTGCAAACAAAACAAGAAAAAAAGATTACGGCAGGTTTTCCAGTATTGCGAAAACAACAGGGGCGTCTTTGTGGCCCCTCAGGTACTGTAAAGATGAGAACAACAAACCCGACGTGACACACCAACATGTACACAAAAAGGTATAGCTAATCAGGCATTATAAGGCGTCCTAAGGGTGCATTTTGGGGGCGTGGCTTTCGAAGAAACATATTCGGTCTACACGGTTGGTCCATGTCACTGCACCTTTAGGTTCTCTGGGTGTGGCAGGGTGTTGCAGTGCTTCTTTCTCTTTCCTCACTCTGTGTATTTTCAGTGCTCTGTGATGACAATTTCTTAGTACTCTGACTAAGTTGTATTTGTGTAGCACTGACAACAATAGATGTAGGTGTAGAACCAAGAGGCGAGTGGGGTAAAAAAACCTCCCTGAGATGACATGAGGAAGAAACCTGAAAATAGCACTGCGTTTAAAAACATTGTACTAGTAAACACTGTCGCTAATATGTCGAGTTGTGGGAATCTGAATCTTCATGGCAGCTCATCCCAGTGTGTCACTCAGCTCTCCGTTTGTGTGTCTCTCTCTTTCTCTCTCGTGTTCAGGCCGCATGGGATGCCCACATCCTGGCGCCGATGGCCTGCTCGTGCTCAATGGTAATTACATCAGCCAATCACATCTCTCTGTGTTCCTTTCTACTGACCCCATCATCTGTAACCCAATAGCACTGTATCTATACTTACGCCGTATCTGTTTACATTGCAGCGCTGCATTGTGTGGTGTAGTTTAATACAGCTGTACGACATTGCTGGCATTAGGAAACGGATTAGATGTAATGATCCTTGCTTAAATGCTTAAAACGAGTCCAGATTCATTCCTCACCGTCAGCTAATATCTAATTCATGTTAGTTACTGAATAATAAGCTGAGACGTCGATAGAGTTTTATGATTCATTTAGATGAAAACTAAGACTTAAAATGTTTGTGACATTAACTAAACCATAACTAAATTATAGCTCACCCTTCTCCTTTGGAAAAAAATATTATATATATATATATATATATATATATATATA
>JAFFST010045405.1:77255-104837 GCA_022414735.1 Noturus placidus
CAGTGTCTTGCCCAAGGACACTTCGGCATGTGGAGTCATCCGGGCCGGGATTCGAACCACCAACCCCACGATTAGTGGATTAGTGGACAACCCACTCTACCGATTGAGCCACAGCCGCCCAGGAGAGTAACATCTCATTAAACTAGAACAGGAACATCTCATTAAACTAGAACAGGAACATCTCAGTTAACTAGAACAGGAACTTCTCATTAAACTAGACGAGGAACATCTCAGTTAACTTGAACAGGAACTTCTCATTAAACTAGGAACTTCTCATTAAACTAGAACAGGAACTTCTCATTAAACTAGAACAGGAACATCTCATTAAACTAGAACAGGAACATCTTAGTTAAATAGAACAGGAACTTCTCATTAAACTAGAAAAGGAACTTCTCATTAAACTAGAAGAGGAACATCTCAGTTAACTAGAACAGGAACTTCTCATTAAACTAGAACAGGAACTTCTCATTAAACTAGAACAGGAACATCTTATTAAACTAGAAAAGGAACATCTTAGTTAAATAGAACAGGAACTTCTCATTAAACTAGAGCAGGAACTTCTCATTAAACTAGAAGAGGAACATCTCAGTTAACTTGAACAGGAACTTCTCATTAAACTAGAACAGGAACTTCTCATTAAACTAGAACAGGAACATCTCATTAAACTAGAACAGGAACATCTCATTAAACTAGAACAGGAACTTCTCATTAAACTTTTCT
Organism: Noturus placidus; assembly: GCA_022414735.1. Lineage (NCBI taxonomy): Eukaryota > Metazoa > Chordata > Actinopteri > Siluriformes > Ictaluridae > Noturus > Noturus placidus. Next base: position 77,976 of record JAFFST010045405.1, read on the forward strand.
CGGCTTGGCTTGGCTTGGCTACAACTCTTTAGCTTAGTTTAGCTTAATGCCACAGCAACGTGAGGGGTTTAAGTAGACAGTCCCTGGATTGCCGACAGCTGGTGACACTTAAGCGTCCATACGCGTTTCAAGCACGTGCACGTGCGCGCTCTGAAGCCGCTCGTGCATGTTGTCGCTACAGTGCCATCTGCCGGCAGTACCATAACAGTCATGAAACACTAGACCACATTTTGTGAGATGTTAACAGAACCGTTAGTGTCGCACATCATAAAAGACAATCTTGAGCTTTTTTCCGCTATTTCCGTCTTCCGAGTTTAAAATCTTGTCATGTCACACATCACAGGCGATGACGTGGCAATGTACTATAGTACATCGATGACGCGTCGGTGTGTCGGTATGTGTCTAATTTTTAACTGTAACAGTTTTACTATCCTTTTGAGCTAATTAAACCGTTTAAAGCTCCACGGGCGCCATGGGGATGTCACATGCAAAACTGTGCAACGAGAGTCCGCATCGAAGACCTCTTCAGAGCCCTCCCTACTGCTGCCACTGCAAACTTTTTGTCACCATCCATCTGTATTGTGAGTGTTCTGAAGCCCCGCCCCCTCTTCATCTCCTGCCATGCCCACTCCTCTTCCTTCTTGGCACAGCCATCCAAGCCCATTTAAGCTGCATTTTTCAAAAACATTATATTTTTCAATACAAAATATAATATACAAGTTTATATATAAGATATATGAATTATAAATGTTTTACACACGAGTATTTTCCTATGGGCCTCAACGAAGAAGAGTCTAAGCGCGTGAGCTCAGTTTAAACTCTCACTTGTGGGTTATTATGTTATTTTTGTTATAGCGAATAATTGATGTGCAATACTGATTGATTCGGCAATTCAGTAAATTGATTCATTGCATTGAATTCATCTGATGATTCTTGTGAGTCATTGTTGATTGAAGTGTTTCAATTGATTCAAAAGAGTTTTTTTTTATAGAGAGATTCAATATGTAGTTGTTTTTGAGGAGTGTGTTATGAATAAGTGTTGTTTTGTTTATTCATGTGAATAAATTCCTAATGATTTCTTAAGGCATGATTTTAAGGGGTGTTCTTAAAGTAGTTTGAAATAATCAGACACACCTATTGGACAATAAAGAGTTTATTTTATTAATAAAATGCAAGTATCTTAATGATATTTCAAAGTTTTCTTGATTGGAGGAACCGCACCAGCTGGTTTTGATTCATTTGAATCATTTTATAACTATTATTGCAGAGTTAGGCCAGTCAGATTATCACCATCAACAGCTGGTCTCCCAGCCATCCTGTCATTAATTGGATGTGAGATTATTCTGCCTTGTTACTAGAGGATTACACACTTATGTACAATTTCGGAGATTCTCTTCAATGTGTTCTAAACTCGACTCAACTCAACCGAGCAAAAACTTTGGATATCATTTGGCATTAATAAACGCTGAAAAACCACCTAGCTGTGACCCAAAGACAACAGTCTGGAAGCAATAACATTCCACTCAGTTTTATTCACGCATGACGTGTTCCTGGCTAGAGAACTGAAAATATTACACACACCAATCACTTCAGATGCTATCTGAGTGACTGTCAGACCTCATAAGAGAAGAGTGATGCAAAATAACCTCAAATTCCTGATTCTGTCCAAACCATTAAATTCATGTCCAGCTAACGTTACTGTTAAATATTTATTGGGGTGCCAGACATTTGAAATAACACACGATAAATTAAAAAAAAGGTTTTCCTGATACCCTGAGGGACTGTGTATTAACCATAATGCACTGCGAGTGCACTGATCTGTTTCAACACTGAGGAAATTAGATGGTTTTTCAGTGAAATGAAATGTAAATTTTAGTTATTCGTAGCATATTCAGAGGTCATATTTTGTTTAACACACTTGTCAGGTTTTAACTGAATGTTTTCATGTATGTGGTCTAGAACTGTGGTATAATTTTAAAATAATTTTAATGGACGTGTGTACTTGACCCTACTAATAATGTCGTAACACTACGCTTTTTTTTTACTGCCATCCAGTGGTGAGGAGAGAGCTGGCTCTCCGGTCCCCAGTTGCCTGTCCATGAAAAGCGAGTGGTCCATGGAGCTACCAGTTAACCTAAAGCAAGCAGATAACATTCCTGAGCAATGGTATATCAATATATCTATACCTAATATCAATATATCCTTTACCTAATTGGCTCTGAGTCAACAGTTAATCATAGCTACATTGTCATGTACACATATCATATAGGTGCACATTGTAGACATACAATTACATAAACCAATGCAATGCAAGCAGCGCTGTACCAGATACACTCACATCAGCACTGAGGACACTATCATGTCTGTAGGAAGAAGTAGGCCATTTCTTGATGGTCATCAAGTTGGTCTAAGGGAATTACATTTAGAGCACACTAGGAAGATGGAATATGTTGCTATCCTTCCACCGGAACTGGGATATGGTAAATGGTAAATGGTGCACTTATATAGCACTTTTATCTCATTATCTCAGTCAAACACACACACCAATAGTAGCAAAGCTGCCATGCAAGTCACTAACTTGCCATCAGGAGCAACTTGGGGTTCAGTATCTTGCCCAAGGATACTTCAGCATGTGGAGTCATGTGGGCCGTTAATCGAACCGCCAACCCTACGATTAGTGGACAACCCACTCTACCACCTGATCCACAATCGCCCAGAATATGCCAGAATACAGGTGTCTCAGATGTAGACAAAAGCACATGGCCCTTTCAGATGTGGAGAGAAGTTGTGGGGACCAGTTGTCTTTGACAGTCCTCTTTGTTTGTTCATCTGTTTGGATTGTCTTGCCTCCATCACTTACGTACTTACATGGGACGACAAATCAAAGACATCTGGCTGTGAATCCCACTCGTTGCTTCCCTGCTTCCCTTCTTTGTTAATGAACTTGTTAAATGTCTGTTCGCAACATTGATCCACCGACAAAGTAATATCCTCTCAGTGCTGGTCCCTTCCCAATAATAGACGAGGTACATAACATCACATGGACTGGTCAGTAATTATACACCTACAATGTTCATTGATAAAATGGCAACAGCATCAACTGCATAATGTTTGTCACTGGAAATAAATCAGTTCTGTTCTATGTTTAAGGGCCTCTCTAGAGACAAAGAGCTCATCTCCACCAAGCTGTCTGTCCATAAGGAGTCACCATTCGATGGATCCACCAATCAAATTTAAAGACGGAGCTCTTACCGAACAAATGTACCATACATATTTGTTTTTAAAGAGTTGTTTCTTTCTAGTGGTTGATTTTTAAGGTTATAGTACACGTGTCTGTTCTCTGTCTCTTATTAAATAGGGAAACGCAGATAAGTTCACATGCACTAAGCTGCCTGTGCATCAAGAGACATTCGATGGATACACCAGCCTCTTACAAGGAGTCAGAGTTCTTTGTTGATGAAAGGTTGCATTATGGTTGCATTCATTGACCTGCAATGTTATCCTATAAATGATGATAACTTACAAATATTAGTCAATCTATCCTCAGTTTACTCTTTGTCTTCCTTTCTAGGGATCAGCCAGGAAGATCAGACACACAATCTGACCAGCGTGAACAGTTGTATCTTTCTGCTACATTAAGGGTAAAAGCTGTCAAAGCTTGTTTATGCTTTTGGAGGAGGAATTAAACGTTGACAGACTAAGCACACACTGTTCAATCGACAGACCAAAGTTTAGTGTTTTTCAATGAAAGATGCCTTTTCTGTTTACTGTGTTTGGTACTCGGAGGAGTATGGTATTACAGACTTGGGGGGTGGGGGGATTCTCATGAACGCAGCTGCCTATCAATCTATAATCTGGCCCACATCATTCTTCTTATGCCATCAATGAGACCTTGTAATATAATTATCCCGAACACAAACTATTGATAGATCTTAGGTTTTAGCCTCATGTCTATTATCATGACCAGCTATCACACATATTTATTTATTACTTACTACTACTAAAGTTTTTTTAAAAGCCCTCCCCCTCCCCTTTCTCATATTCCTGTATGATTCCTGTCTAATTGAATGGATTTAATTGTTCATATCAGAGCTTTGAGAAGAAGTTTATGAGTTTGATGGAACGGGAGATGAAGAAAATCAGCCGGATTCTCAGCCCAGATTACGCTGGACCTGTGGAAAGTTCTAAGGAAGAGGATGACGGCAGTGACGTCAGAGAAGCAGCTCTAAAGACCGCCCTGCATGTTTTAAAAGACATGAAAGAGCAAGACCTGGTTGAAAAGCTGACTAAATGTAAGATGGACACTCTTAAAATAAAACGTAGATATAAAGTAAATTACAAGCTATTTGTTCAACGATGAATGTTTTTTCCCTTGTCATTTAGTTGAAGGCATTTACGCGCTTCAGAAAAAAATCAAAACCGACCTGAAGCGCAGGAGTGAGCATGTGTTTGAAGGAATTGCCAAGCAAGGAGACCCGGCCCTTCTGAATAAGATTTACACTGAGCTCTACATCACAGAGGGTGGTTGTGGAGCCCTCAACCACGAACATGAAGTGAGACATATCGAGTCACTGAACAGAGTTCCAGTGGCATATGAGACGCCAATCAAATGCAACGAAATCTTTAAACCGCTGCCGGGCCAAAACAAACGCATCAGGACCGTCCTGACCAATGGTGTAGCTGGCATCGGAAAAACCATCTCCGTCCAGAAGTTTATCCTGGACTGGGCTGAAGGAAAAGCCAATCAAGATGTACATTTATTGTTTCCATTGCCTTTTCGGGAGCTGAATCTCATGAGGGAAGAGCGATACACCATGGAAGGACTTCTTCAGCTCTTTTTCAGAGAAATGAAAGCCTTCCCGCTCTCAGAACTCGAAAACTACAAGGTGGTTTTCATCTTTGATGGTCTGGATGAATGTCGACTTCCTCTAGACTTCAAAAACTATGAGAGATGTTCGGAAATAACGAAGCCAACATCGCTGGATGTTCTTCTAACAAACCTTATAGCAGGGAATCTGCTTCCATGCTCTCGGCTCTGGATCACTTCTCGACCAGCAGCCGCTAACCGGTTACCCGCTAACTGCATCGACCAAGTAACAGAGGTGAGGGGATTCAATGATCCCCAAAAAGAAGAGTACTTCTGCAAGAGAATCAGAGACCAAAGTTTGGCCAACAGGATAATCCGTCATGTGAAGTCCTCCAGAAGTCTTCATATCATGTGCCATATTCCTGTCTTCTGCTGGATCTCTGCCACTGTGCTTGAGAGGCGGTTGTGCGAAGTAGGGAATCAAGTCATGCCCAAATCTCTGACTGAAATGTACACCCATTTTTTGATCTTTCAGACAGTACAGAGAAATGAAAAATATATCGAAGGGAAAGACATGCAGCTTTGCTTTACCAAGGAAAACCTTCTTTCACTCGGAAAGCTAGCTTTCCGGCAACTCCATAAAGGTGACTTGATCTTCTATGAAGAAGACTTGCAGGAATGTGGCATTGACGTCAAAGAGGCATCCGTCTATTCTGGAGTCTGCACGCAGATTTTCAGAGAGGAATTTGTGCTATACCAGAGCAAGGTCTACAGCTTTGTGCATTTGAGCTTCCAGGAATATCTTGCAGCTTTGTTTGTGCACCTATGCTGGGCTGGCGCCACTGAATTTAACCATCTTGAAGATCATAACCTGAAGAAGCTTTGCCTTGATTCAACACTTTTCGATTTGCACAAGAGCACGGTGGACTTGGCTTTGCGGTCAAGGAACGGCCACTTGGACCTCTTCCTCCGATTCCTCCTCGGTCTGTCTCTGGAATCCAATTATAACCTGCTGCACGGTTTACTGCCGAAGAAAACGCTCACTGATCGGACTTGCCAGGAAACTGTGACCTACATAAAGCTTAAGCTTGGGGAGAACCTTAGGCCCGAGAACGCTATTAACCTATTCCACTGTCTGCAAGAGCTTAACGATCATTCACTCGTAGAGGACATTCAAACCTACCTAAACAAGAAGTGTCTCTCGGCGGAAGTGCTCTCGCCAGCACAGTGGTCAGCTCTGGTCTTTGTGTTGCTGACCAGTGAGAAGAAGCTGGAGGTGTTTGACCTAAGGAAATACGTCAAGTCAAACGTAGGATACAAACGGTTGAAACCCGTAGCCAAGGCATCCAGGACTGTCATGTTAGTAAGATTTATGTTTTCTAATGATGATTATGCCTTCACGCTGCAGTAATTAGATGAGAGAGCTAGATCAGAGACAAAATATTGGCAGGTATAATAATGGTGATTAAAGTTCAGTGATTTTGCTTTTCAGATTGTCTTCATGCAACCTTACAAAGGACATCTGTCACTCACTGGCCAGCATTCTTCTTTTGAACTCTTGCGCTATTACAGAGCTGGATATAAGTGACAATTGCCTGCAGGACAAAGGAGTGGAACAACTGTGCCGTGGATTGAAGAGTCCAGACTGTCGCCTGGAGGTGCTGAAGTAAGAATCTACATTATATACTTCTCACCGTCTAGTGGGTTCCCCTCCCAACTTGTTCCATGGTCTATGGGTTGTAGTTGGGAAAGAAACACAACCTGATACCAAATAGGCATGGGGTGAGTTGGCTGCTCAGTGGGGCTGGTGGGGTTGCAAATCCTCTAGTGGTGACGGCCAGGACTGCAGCCCCCATATGTCCCTATATGTAAACAATTATATATATATATATAAATTTTTTTTTTTTTTTTTACATTCAGCTGACAGCCTACATAAAGTATCTTCCCTCATGCCTGTCTGAGTCTGGTTATTTGAGAAATTAAACCCCTATCAGGCTCAAATTCTAAGCTTGGCTAGTGCTTTGAGTTAGGACAGTGTTGAAAACTGAACTGTAGCGAGCCACTCCCAAACTTTAAAAATAGAGAAACTTTAAAATCCGTTATTAAAACAAGGAAAGTATAAGGCACAACTGCAACTCTAGTGGAGTGGACTCTGGACTAGTGGAGGCTGTCCACTAAAAGGCAGTGGCATGTTAAGGAGGGGATTAGTCAGTGAAAGAAGAGATTCATGACATCAAATCTCAGTGACATCCATTTCAGTTCCACTCCAAAGTGTGGAACAGTTCATTGGGGTGAAAACTGATCCTCAGTTAAGAATGAATTTGTCCTTGTGAAATCAAACTTGGTATGATGATGATTCCCCTTCCCAAAACAATCCTAGACTCGATCCTTTGCATTTAAGTGAGTATTCAGACCATTTTATTTATTTTATTTTATTTTATTTCTTGCTTGAATTGAGTATGTAAATGTATTACTGATTTTTTTGTCTACAATTCTAGACTGGCAATATGCAGTTTCAAAAGAATTGGCTGTTCTCATCTTGTTTCTGCTCTGCAATCAAATCCTGGCCACCTGAGAGAGCTAGACCTGAGCTACAATCTTATTGGAAGTGATGCTCTTACTCCGCTCTTGGCGTTACTGCCCAGCAGTAGGATTGAAACGCTGAGGTGATGTATGAAGATGTCTTTCTGCTCCTTTAGTTTTTTATCGTCGTTGTAATTCCAACATCTCAACGTACATTCTCATAGTTGCCGTGATGTATTTCATACAGGCTTGCACATTGTAACATCACAAAGGAATGGTGTGCTTTTCTGGCCTCAGCAGTGAGCACCACACCATGTCACCTTAAACATCTGGATCTGAGTGAAAACGGAATAGGGGACATGGGAGCAGGGGTCTTTCCTGAATTACTGAGCAATGAAAATTGTAAACTTCAGTCCCTAAGGTAAGGTATTACAGTCGGCTTTGATCTGATTCGGTCAGAATTGCGCCTAGTGGCAGATCTCCTGGGAAACTCTCCAGACAATTTCAGAGACCCAGAGCCACAACATGCTGAATTTCACCATTTCCTCTCTGTCACAAAGAGACAGAGAAGATTAAAAAAAAAAATCATACCCTCTCTGCCAGTAGGCACGCTCGGCGCCTAGAGCTGACCATATGAATGATGTGTCCTCCAGGTTGGTCCAAGACATTAATTCCCAGTTTATGATGGAGTTCAGATGCTCTATGTCTGATGAGCTGCTGGGCCTCCTGGTAAAACTGAGCTGCCAAGAGCCAGTTATCTGTGTATTTTGTTAGATATATTCCCTTCTTGTGTTCCTTTTTCCCCTCATTCCCTTTTCTTAAATTCCATTTTTCTGTATTCCCTTTTCCTATATTTTCTTTTCCCCATATTCCCATTTCCTGTTTTCCCTTTTCTCTTATTTACTTTTCCTATATTCCAATTTTCCAGTTTCCCCTTTTCCTGCATTCCTATTTTCTTATTGCTTTACCCTTATTCTACTTTCCTTAATTTTCCTTTCCCATATTTCCCTTTGCCACAATCCCTTCCTTTGTATTCACTTTTCCTTTATTCAATTTTCCCAGTATTTCCATTTCCTGCATTCCCATTTGCCATAATTTATTTTCCTGTATATATACCCTATTCCTTTATTCCCTTTTCTGGTATGCAGTGTTTATTCTTATATTCCATTTCAGTAATCCAATTTCTTGTATTCCTTGTTTTGTATTCACATGACTCATATTTACTTTCCCCACATTTCATTTCCTCCTTTCCCATATTCCAATTTTCCAATATTCCCTTTTCTCTTATTTCCTTTTCCTATATACCCTTTACCATATTCCCTATTACTATTTCCCTGTATTTGCTTTCACCATATTCCATTTTACTTTTCCTGTGTTCCCTTTTCATTCCTTTCCTCTGAGTCAATTTTCCTTAATTCCCTGTTCCCGTATTTCCCTTTCCCATAATCCATTTCCTCGTATTCGCTTTTCCTGTGTTTTCTATTCCCTTATACAATTTTTCTGGTATTTCATTTTCCTGTATCTCCATTTGCCATGTTTCCTTTTCCTGTATATCCTATTTCTTTATTCCCTTTTCTTCTTATATTCAGTCACTATTCCTATATTCCCTTTTCTGTATTCCCATTTCCTGAATTCTCTTTTTCTGTATTTGCTTATCTCATGTTTACTTTCCCCACATTCTCTTTCTATTTCTATTTCCTTTTACCCTTTATTGCTTTTTTTCCCTGAATGTCTTTTTATGGATTATTTTCCAGGCTGGCGAAATGCAACATAACTCAGAAAAGCAGAAACATGCTAGAATATGCGTCCGGCTCGACGTCCTGGTGTCTCAGATCCCTCGACTTGAGTGAGAATGACCTGCAGGACTCCGGAGTCAAACAACTTGCTTATGAACTGAATAAGCCCGAATGCAAATTAGAGGAATTAAGGTTTATCTAATGTCGCTTAATATATCATAAGTGTTCTATTAAGGTGCATTTTTTATCTGTCCATGAGGAGATCAAGATCTTGAGAGACTTTTCTTCGTCTCCAGGCTCTCGAATTGCGGATTCACTGAGAGAGGATTCTCGGCCCTGGCTTCGGCTCTGACGTTAAACCCCACATGTCTGAGAGAGCTGGATCTGAGTAAGAATTTCCCTGGCAAGACAGCGATGGGGCAGCTGTGTGCAGCTGTGAGAACATCCACATGCACTCTTCAAACGTTGTGGTGAGCACCGTGCATCAGTTTTTGTACTGCAGCTGTAAGAACTGGAAGTCAGAGTACCTCTTTATATGAATCATAAATAGCTGAGTAAAATAGACAGGAAGAAAACGCTAGACGCTATAAATGACCAGAGGTTTAAAAGTATAGCCAAACTCTTAACTCGGATAAACAGAGTTATTCCTCATCTGTGAAATGCTAGCTAGCATAATCATAACTCTGACAAACAAACTAGATGAATGCTATAATGTATACTGTACGTCACAGCACATAGAGACTCGTCTCTGGTCTTCGGAAAGCCCTTCTAATCCTGTACCGCTAAAGGATAATGTTTAATGATAAAAGATGAGTGAAACGATGCTAACTGATGAATGAATTTGCTTATACAGCATGGACCAGTGTGGCCTTGACTCGGAAATATGCGCCTCCCTTGCCAAAACCCTTAGCCAGAGCTTGAGTCTGAGAGAGTTGAGCCTCAGCAGTAATGAACTCGGAGATGTGGGAATAAGGATGCTCTTCACTGGGCTACAGAGTGGACGTTGCTCCCTGAAGATCCTGAGGTAGAGTTGAATCCAACTTCAGCATAGCTTTCTTTCCATTCACCACCGAGCATTCTACCGGTTTGATGTAGTAACTTTTAATGACTTATTAACTCTGCATTTAGTAAAAAGGTACTAAACTGGTGTAACAAAAAAAAAAAAGCGTCCACTCTCTTATTTGGTAATTGTGAATCGAATCCTGACAATGCGACAGCCATCTTTGCAATCAATACTGGCCGTGCTCTTTGTGTGGGAGGTGTGATTTTACTCCCTCTTCCCTGTCAATCATACCAACCTAGCCAATCATGGACATCTGTGAGCTCATGTATGTGGAATAGGGAGGAAAGCATTGTAGATAAGACAATATAACACTTTATTAATCCCAGGTGGGTAAATGGGATAAATTCCAGTGTTTCAGCAGCAGACAAGACACAATAGAAATAGAATTAGACATTATTAATATCGAGTCATGCAAACGCTGCAATCAGATTGCCCGATACAGATTAAGACAGTGTTCAGATTCCTGCCCCTGGAATATGTCTGTTTTATTCAGAAATGTGTTTTAATTCAGAAAATCCACTGAAAGCAGATATACATGCACACTCAGTCCACAAGGAATTGTACGTAGCAAAGGCAGCATCTTGAATTTCCCAGGAAATAACAGCAGGAAAGGAACAGCGCAGATTGGCATACTTACAGCAACCATGTATAAATGAACATTTCCATGCCTGTACGCATATAAACGTTGTATTCTTAATATTGCTACAACCTGTAAATGTAGACCTTTTGAGAACGGAATTTGACGTGCACATAAATGTAGTCAACGTTGCAGCAAAACAGTATTTACATAAGTTTAAAAAATAAACAACTATGCAAATATAACAAAAGAAACCTGTCTGTCCTCTTCCGTGATTGGCTAGCGTCGCCGTGATCAATGAGGAAGAGAGTAAGGAAGTCAGTTTTGCTCTTTTTGGAGTTTGAAGAGATTCAAACTTGCCCTTCAAACTTGCTCATTTGTAAACCACAAAAATCTTGATTTTTGCCTTTAATGCCCAATTCTAACTCCATAATACGCTATCGTCATGTTACCATATAAAACATTGCTATGTGGGGTTTTTTTTCCTGACAGTGTACCTGTTGTATAACGGTTGTCCTCTCATCTTCTACTTTACAGACTGGCTTACTGTTCCCTGACGAACAGCAGCTGTGAGTTCTTGGCCACTGCACTAAGCTCAAACACCACAGGCCTGTCAGACCTGGACCTGAGCGGCAACTGCTTCAGCCAAACCGGAGCCAGTTTCCTGTACTCGATATCGAACATAAATCTTACACTGTGATAAGAACTGCTTAACCCCATTTTTCCTTTATCTCAATTACCGGTGTCTTTGCATGGTTTTTATAGCTCGTTTTAATCGTCTCATTCTCGAGATATTCATGAACTGGTACAAGTGTGTTTAAACACTAAAATGGGCAGAACATTGAGTTTAGGCCTGGAATTATACTGTAATTAATCTTCGAAGGTGTTCATTTATAACTTTCCTTTCCCGTCATCCATTGGCATATCTGGAAATACCGTATCTGAGTTTGTGTAAGCTTTTTGGGGAAGAATTTTTAGAAGTTTACATGATGTAACGGTTAAAACCCAAATTTACACATGTTAAAATTCTTTAGAAGGCCTGATTTTAAACTTTGTATGTATATATAAAGACAAATTATATCTTTTTAAAAGAAGGAGAGTTTTCTAAGAGTTTTTCAAGGAATATGCAAGGGATAAAACATTTGAGGTTGCGCTGTTACAGTAAACTAATCAGTAACAGGGTGGTGTGATGCAGCCTGACATGTAGCGGAGTTGCTCTTGTTTGTTAGAAGGGTTTTATTCCTCTTATTCCACAGGATTTTTCCAATGAATGCAAGTTTTTTTTTTTTTTTACATTTGTTATTATATAACACATCAGGGTTTATTTTTATTTATTTATATATTCATTTATTTTCTGACACAGGAGACTCTTTTGGTAAACGTTAGACGTTTCTTTTACGGAAAACGGAAAACACCATATGAATGATATTTTTTTGTTAAATAAACATATAATCATTGATATGATGACGTTTTTTTCTTAGAGGAGATGTTTATTCGACCGTGTTTTCTATCGGTCAGAAAGTTTTCAGGAAAGAGGCTAAGGTCTAATAGCAATACGAGCACCTAGTCGTTGATTTTTATTTTCCTACTTCCTAAACTGTTGCTTTAATGCACTTCTCTCAGAAATCCCAGCCTGACTACTCTGATCTATACAGAACACGTGCAAACGCGAGTCTTCTGCATTGTTATATCAGCACCGAGCTTCATTATCAGTGACTAGCCTTCCAGAACGTTCCATCCGTCTTCTTGTCTCGAGGTGTCACGATTCCCCTCCTCGAGGCGGAGCGCATGGCGCACGTGCACCCTGCTCTTCTCTTCTCCAAGCCGGCTGTCATGTCATTCCGAACACATTGACATTGTTGACACTCAAACACGTGCACTCTGTTTATGTTGTCGTCATGGCTCCTCCCCGGTTTAGCATGCGTTTTAGCTGTCACATGTCCCAAGTGCTCGCAGCTGTTAGCAATCCAACGCAATGATACAGCGTGTATTTATTTATACCACACAACTGCGAGCGGAATATTGTCTTTGTATCTGTCTACGAGTGTATTTAGATACTTTCATAGCCTTATCCAGGTTCATGGCACGTTCATGTTAAGACTGAAAGTTTCGTCGATATTAGTGGTGTTTAAAACCGGTTCCTCCGGTACCAGTTTGCATCGTAGTTAAGGTTACCCGTATCCTGTTTTTGTGTACCGACCCACTCTGCTTGTGAGCTCGACCTAGAATTCTGCCTAGCCCTGTTTAGTACTGTTTGCATGATCGCCTGACCCTCGCCTGTTTAATAAAAAGAGTTCTCACTGCGTTTGCGTCCAGCCTCATTCTCCACCGTCACAAAGCCGTGACACAGGGACGCAGAAAGAGGAGAAGATCATAGAGCAGGGAGGGGTCAAAGCAGGACATCAAAAACTCGACAATAGGAAAAGCTACAAGAGGAGAGAGGGAGTAAGGGAAGGGCAGAGTTCTGCTACACAGATGCTGAGATTACAGCAGTTGATGGAACTCTGGAGACGCTTGCTTTTCCAATGTGGGCTGAACAAACGGTCGAGCCACATAAACAGATGTTACAGAACCTAGATGACCGAGGAGAAGAGTCCCGACAGAACAGGCCATATGGAGCTGCTAAAATGCACATGACCACATAAGAAGAGCAAAAACGGATTGTCTACTTAGGAACCACTACTGCAGCCAGACTGGACTACAGCTTACAGGGAAAATAAACAAAAAAAGGTACTCGGGTTATGTTTCTTGGCATTCATTCCCTTATGAATTAATTACAACATTCAACCCTACTTGAAACTGCATAACACTTATTTTAAATTGTAATTCCCAGACTCGGATCAGATTGCATTACATTGAAGCTGAACACTATTACACAGTGTTAACGTTAATTACCGTTACTCCGCTACAAGTGCTGCATGATCATGCTTGGCTGTGAACGCTGAACACTTGGCGGAGTTGATTGGTGTGCAGTGAAGTCTTTTGAAATACTCATGGGAAGATATTAGTTCTGAACAGCCCTCTCCTGCTTGTGTATGCATGGCTGCATGGCAGAATGAGCCGTCAGAAACGTGTACTGTTTAATGCCTGGACACGCTGGACCTCCTTGATCAAGTGTGTGCTACAGTTGTGTAAATGTTTTCGTCTGTCAAACTGAAAGAAACATTCCTGCCAGGTTGACCAAAAGTGTCAGATTTTATGTTGATAAAATGCTAACGAAGTTGTGAATTAAACATGTTCACAGCACCTTTGCATTGCGCCTACAAAACTCCATAAAAGGCAAAGCTGACAGGGAACAAAAAACAAAACACTGGGGCGAACTGTACGGACGGGCACGCTACATGACCCTACCTGTGATTGGACGATATAAATGAGGCATGCCCGTGTTGGATGATGGGTATATCCATCCATCCATCCATCCATCCATCTTCAACCGCTTACTCCTTTTCAGGGTCACGGGGGAACCTGGAGCCTATCCCAGGAAGCATCGGGCAAAAGGCAGGGTACACCCTGGACAGGGTGCCAGTCCATCGCAGGGCACAATCACATACACACTCGCATTCATACACTACGGATACTTTAGACACGCCAATCAACCTACCATGCATGTCTTTGGACTGGGGGAGGAAACTGGAGTACCCGGAGGAAACCCCCGACACACGGGGAGAACATGCAAACTCCACACACACATGGCCCTGGCGGGACTCGAACCCCGGACCCTGGAGGTGTGAGCCACCGTGCGCCCCCTGATGGGTATATCTTCTTATTCTAATCGTATAAAGTGTTATGAAATTCGAATAGCGCCACCTTCAGTACTGGAGCACTTGTACGTGACTGAATATGAAACCGCTGAGAGTTAAACGCTTCTTTACAGAAAACCTCAGCATCTCAATGATTTTCCCCTTGCTAAAGGGGTCGTCCATATATTATGTCATCAAATTTTGAAGTCCCCCTCCCCCCCATGTCATCTAACATCATCAGTCCCTTTACCCTCCCCCAATGATGATGTCATCATCTTAGAAGTGCACTTTTACTTTTTTACTTTTACTTTTAGGGGGTCTGGGGCTACCATGTGTGGTCGGGAATTATCTCCTAATATTTTGTACTTTGTTAAAATACCACAGAAATACTGACGTCACACGGACATCCTGTGGCGTATAATTCATTTGTTTGTTTATTTTGGCAATTTGCAAATATTTCAGTAAGTAAGTAAATGATGACCGTGACAGTGGTGACACTAAACACAGGGAAGATGCAAATACACTGATGACGTAATCACGTCCGTGAACCCCCGTCATCATCAGACGTCATCGTACCCTTCACCCCCCCCCTTGATGACATAATATATGGACGATCCCAAATAAACATGTTGATATGGTGACATTTTCTATGAGGAGTTGTTAATTTAATGTTTTATTGAAGGAGTCTCCAGTGTCAGCGCTTTATATCAGTCAGTACATTTTTCCACCATGGGGAAACTCTTCAGGAAAGAGGGTGTGGTATAAAACGCTTCGGAACGATTGGTCGTCGATTATTTTCACGCGAGTCTACATTGTCTCCACGTCAAGTACGGCGAGGCCTGTAGTCTTGCTCCTTTTACAGGGCGCCATTTCTTTTGTCCAAATCGAATGGCTGGATTTATTCGTCTCAACGCATGCCTTTGTTTCGGATTGGATTTCTTTTCGCGTGTGTAACTGAAATGAAATGGGATTTAACAACGTGTACTCCGTATATATAAAATTGAAGCAATTAATCAGCCAGTGTATGATTTAAAGCCGTACGATTGAGCTGTGTCTCTTACACGAAAATTTACACAAACTCCGAAGGCGTTTTCCCAAACTAGCTGGATTTTCACAAAAATCCCACATTTATTGTGTAAATGCACTTGGAAATGTTTCCCGAATAAATTAGGTCATAGCCAGATGATAAATGAGGCTCATTGTATGTGTCAGTCTAACATCTATAACAAACGGAGAACTCTTGTTTTCTGGTCCATTGTCAACACAGCGTGTCTTTTTTTTTTTTTTTTTTTTTTTTAATTTTCATCCTGCTTGTAAATCACTTTCTGGATCACAGCTGCCGCACCTCATCATTCATTGTTTCATTAGTGAGTAATGCAGTGAGTCCAACTAAAAGGTTTTGTTCTGAATGATATCATGGAAAATGAGCCAGTGATCCAGTACGTTTCTGATCCAGTAAGAACTGATTTGTAAACCTCAAGTGGCTGAAGTTGGTTCTTATGTACTCGTCAATCACATATTCTAGCCCAGACCGTGTTTCATTAGAATTCACGCAACCATTTACTTATACTTTATAAGCAAAGTTATGACACATAATGCAAGTAATGTTTAGGGCTTTAAGGCCGTTCAAGCCACAGTGATCTAGGCCGTTTAATTTCAGGTTTCAGTCTCTGTTGCAATGGCATTGTACAGCTGCATTGCAGTCTGGGATTACTTCTACACTGGATTTCTTATTAGTATGACGTCGAGTGTCGCTGGAGGTTGTGGATTAGAGAAAATAAGCTGTTGGTCTTTTGTTCATATGAGCAAACACCAAAACTTACCCATTATATCTTATGTTTGAGATCAGTTTTTCATATTAAATGTCATTGTGGCTGCGCAAGCAACACCAATGTCGATATCCTGTGATCTCAGCAGAGCACATGGCTGCTAACATCTCCCAGGAATAACAAGGTATTTCTACCTATACACCCTAAAATTGCAAACATCCCTGAGTGTTTTTCTCTCAGAGTCTTTGCAGCAGCCAGGTTCTGGACTGTATTACCAGATAAAGCTTTGCAAATGATCGATGCTACAACTCGAGACAGCACTAATCCAGAGAACAGCAAGGTCCTGAGATGCATGGGAAAACATGCATCTCTGGGAATGCAGACCAGTAAGGGAATCCCTGACTGTTTGTGGGTGTGTTTGTATTTTATAGGCAAACTGGGCTTCCAGTACACATCGTTCTACCCGTTCGAGCACACATCTGGCCTTGATGTCTGGCTTAGCCAAGTGCTAAGTGTGATGTGTAATCCTGTTCTTTCCCAAAAGAAAGATGTTTTTTTCCCATGCTGTGAAATACCATGGAAGAGAGAGAGGAAGAAAATAAAACAGAAAACATGGCTGAGATTGCACCACATGAACCCTGATTCTCAAATGATCTGAGAATAGAATAGGCAGGATTGGTCAAAGTTTCTGAGGGGTTGAGTGGGATTGGTGAGAATCTCTTCGGGATTGGTAAAACGTTCTGTACGAGTAAGCGGGATTGGTCATAATTTCTGTGAATCAGTCCTATGCACTACTACTACTACAAGACCAATACCTAAAAAGTTATGGAAATCTATTTACACTAAAATTGTTACTAGAAAATACATGTGTGGTTGAATTCTTTCATTCCACACCTTGAGGCTCCAACTCCCAATGTTTAAAGGTGAAATTGTGCCTGCTATAAAGCTCTAGACTGGAGGGTGATGTCATTTAACTACATTAGCTTTGTACTCAGAAGAAGGGCTAATCTTCATTAATAAAGTCCTAAAGGATGTTTAGTTGGGAAGGATTTATCATTTACAGGCATGACATGTCCATGTCCTTTCTAGGTCTGAAGATGCGGGCGATTGTGAGCATCATGTGTCTGTGCCAGTGTGTAGTCGGTCAGCTGTTGGAGGCCAAAGCAAAGACAACTTCACCGCGATTTATTTGCAGTATCCCAGGTCTACCGGGTACACCGGGGAAGCCGGGACCGCCTGGGCCTTCAGGGGCTGAAGGCCATGTTGGAATTCCGGGCAGAGATGGCAGGGACGGTCGGAAAGGCGAGAAAGGCGAGAAGGGGGAAACGGGTAGGCACAGGGCTTAACTAATCAGCCAGTAATACTAACACTTTGCATAGACGTGAATGAAATGCAGCACAAGACCAGAAAATCAATGAACACTTAATGAGCCATTTGAATTGTGTCTCTCTCAGGAATGGTATAGCATGTACAATAGTAATAACCCCAGAGAGATATGGATGGTAGTCTCACTGTCCTGTCTTTGAACTATATAGGAATTAAAGGAAAAGTTGGACCAACTGGCAAAATCGGCGAGCGTGGAGAAAGAGGTCCAACGGGTAAGCGAGGCCCAGAGGGTGAGAGTGGAGACACAGGACATACAGGACCCCAAGGACGGGCTGGACTGAGAGGAGTAAAGGGCCAAAGAGGTCCACGAGGATTGCCAGGCAAATGCCTCTGTGGTAGCCTGGTACCCAAGTCAGCCTTCTCCGTGGCCATCACCAGCAGTTACCCAGCCGAGCAATCGCCAATCAAATTCAACAAAGTCCTGTTTGACGAGGGCGGCCATTACAACCCTCAGACAGGCAAATTCATATGCGCGTACCCCGGAATCTATTACTTCTCCTATGACATCACGCTGGCCAATAAGCACTTGGCCATCGGCCTGGTGCAGAACGGGATTTATCGCATTAAGACGTATGATGCCAATACGGGGAATCACGACGTTGCTTCTGGTTCAACGGTGATATTCCTCAACCCAGAGGATGAGGTGTGGCTGGAGATCTTCTTTAAGGACCAGAACGGTCTGTTTTCGGATCCGAGCTGGGCCGACAGTCTCTTTTCAGGGTTTCTGCTCTTTGCAGATACTAGTTACCTGGATGCACTTTCAGAGGACTATTCTTAGATCACTGTAAGGATTAAATATATTTTAATAAGATGAAGAACTCTATGGGCTCAGACAAAAATTTTATTTTTTAACATAAACAAATGAGTACGTAAGGGAGATATTAACTTCTCTGTGTTAGCAAACGATACATAGGTCTTCATTTTTGACCATTTATTACTATTTTGAACAAATAGATGTATTTCAAGCAGTTTTATTCTGCATGTCAGTGGACTGCTCTATCCTCCTGGGCCCAGGACAAGTTCCCCGATTGTCCCCTGTGTTGGTGGTGCGGAGTCTTGATGTGTATATAGTGCCAGGTTAATATTTCCAGTACATGTTTTTTTACGAACCCAAATCTTTATGGACAGAAAGGCATGTAAAATGAGTCGTTGGCCTAGAGTCCTTTTTATACTCGCAGAAAATAAGTGAATAAGACCAATTTCTCTTTCTCATGATCGGTGTCTTCTGGAATCTGCATTTTCTGTCCAATAAAAATACTACAGGTATGTGCATGACTCCAAATGTTGTCCATTCCAACACGCATCTGTCTGTCTGTCTGTCTGTCTGTCTCTCTCTCTCTGTTTAAGTTTGTAACTGCCTGTGATAACAAACAACCAAATTTTCTGTGAAGTGTACTAACTCTACTTTTCTATTTTTGTGAAAAATCTATTCAGTAAGTTTTGATTCTTTACTGTCTTGCACAAACTCGATTTCCTAAACAGATCAGAACTGGACTGCAAGACAAATCAAATACTGGCACCTACTTTTCAGAAACTGGGAGGAAATTGGAAACACCAGAGAAAACTCCTGTGAAGCTACAGACATACTGTAGCTCAGGATCAAACCTGGGGACCCTGGAGCTGCGAGACGGCAAAGCTACCAATTGCACATCCCTGGCCTTGAGTTAATATTCGACAGTATATAAAATGTTATTGTATATGCCACTAAATAAAGTGAGCATGTTTACACCAATAATAATAATGATAATAATAATAATAATGGTTAAAATTTGGAAATAATTATTAAATCCTATAGTGTATATACAAAGAATTTGAAATTAAGGGATTCTATTTGACTTTTTGTAGCAACAAATAACACCCCATATAACAAAACACCACCCATAATGTTATTGTGTCCTGCTGTATTTGATGAGAAATGAAACCATATTAGTAACACATTTGAGAAAGAAATGATGTGCGGAGTTTGCATGTTCTCCCCGTGTGTCGGGGGTTCCTCCGGGTACTCCGGTTTCCTCCCCCAGTCCAAAGACATTCATGTTAGGCTGATTGGCGTGTCTGAAGTGTCCGTAGTGTATGAGTGTGTATGTTATTGTGCCCTGCGATGGACTGGCACCGTGTCCAGGGTGTACCCCGCCTTGTGCCCGATGCTCCCTGGGATAGGCTCCAGGTTCCCCCGTGACCCTGAAAAGGAGTAAGCGGTTGAAGATGGATGGATGGTGTTTCTGGCAGGACTGTATGAGTTCGGTTAAATTTCCATGGCCACCTCACAAACTCTGAAGATGTTTTTTTAAAGGTGTACTTTTAAAGGTGCATTAGATAAAATTTGTATCTAAAGGTTGAATGAGTAAAGTTATAAGATTTTAAAGTTTTATTTTTACTTATTGAGCCCGCCCTCATTTACACAAATGTACACAAAGCTCCGCCCCTACAATTTATCGTGGTTCATGCTAACTGGAGGTGCTATTAGCAACTGTCATTACATCACTTTCGAGCATACTTGGACACACGGACTGTTACAAGTGTATAAATATGCGACTTCTCATAATGATTTACGATGATGTGAAGGCGTTTTGGGGGCGTGTCTATGAAATGATTGACAGGAGGCCAATCCAAACACAAACAAACTTTCCGGACTAGAAGACAAGTTTCTAAACAAGGATTCTTTCAGCGACGTAACACACTTGTTCGAGACAATGGTTTACGATATTATTTGTAATCATATCTACATCATTGTCCACATGATTTGTACTAGTAAGAAATGAAACATATTAACTATTGCACCTTTAAGTCTGTAGTTTAACTTTAATACTTTGACCTATTGATTCATTTTAGTATCTTGCTACAATATTATTCTAATTTTTACGCATCCAAAATGGTTTGCCTTCGTTTTATAGTTTATTTTAATCTTCTATTTTCACTTTGCAGCTCTTTAAGATGCGCCTTAATCGAAAACTGGAGTGTAAACAAACAAACAAAAAAGTGCACACAAATTTTTCAGTGTTGCTGTAAAACGACCCGATCATTGCGCATAACGTCACTCATTACGTCAACAAATCTGGCGAATCAGAAATCGCGGTTCCTCCTCCAGCAGCCCAAGTGGTTGCGCTGCTTCTGCTCTCAGGGTTTGGTTGCGCCGTAGTTTCTCTCCGTTACCAAGCAGCGAAAAGTCATGATGGCGGTAAGAGGTTTATTTTAGTGCTTTTGTGCTGTACGTTTTATTGAAATGAAGTTGAAATGTCTTTTTATATAACATGAATAAAACCATTTGCTATTTTATTTAACATGCTATTTAGTACGTTGTAGTTGTTTTGAATGCAGCCGTTTGTGTATACAATTGTTTGTGTTGTTGTTGTAGCGTTATGCAGGTTCCATAAATTACTAGTCCTATCATTGATAAGCTTTTTTAGTAATAAAATCACCTTGTATATAGTTTAACGACTGCTAAATGTTCTCTCTTTTTCCTCTCATTCAGCACAGTGGGGCTAGAAAGCAAGGACCACTCTGACAATCAAGCTTCTCCTGAATTATTACACATTATATATATATATATATATATATATATATATATATATATATATATATATACACACACACACTTCATTGGAACGTCCTTCATTATGTCTACTTCCAGGTGACTATATCATGTTGGTCATCCAAAGAATCATCATCATTACTGTCTATCGGTTTCCGCTTTATCCTGGTCAGGGTTTGGTTTTGGAGCTGGGAGGAAACAGAAACCTACGTGAACATGAGGAGAACATGCAGAACCCCAGACAGACACTAACCTGAGCTCAGGGTCGAACCGAGGACCGCAGAACTGCTCCTCATCTTATCTTTCTATCGGAAAAATACTTGTTTTTCATATTTGTGAACAATTTTGCACATTATATATTGTGCAAAATGACTCCAAAGAGCATAGAGAGCAAATCTTTCTGTCTCATTATGTCACAAATATGACCGGATCATAGCTCGATCGTTAAACTCGAGTCCTAACTCAAGACTCAAGTCTAACATCACGTTCAGTCCATGAAGGTTTTGATTATTACAGTTGGATCAGGTGTCTTATATGAGGAGAATGGTTATGATTAGGGAACGACTGTTTTATAGCTGCTGTAATGTAAATGAATACAGGGACTAGCTTGATTTGTGGATATACAGTGGGGGGAAAAAAGTATTTGATCCCCTGCTGATTTTGTACGTTTGCCCACTAACAAAGAAATGATCAGTCTATAATTTTAATGGTAGGTTTAATTGAACAGTGAGAGACAGAATAACAACAAAAACATCCAGAAAAACACGTCATAAATGTTATAAATTGATTTGCATTTTAATGAGGGAAATAAGTATTTTACCCTTTTGCAAAACATGACTTAGTACTTGGTAATGGCTTAGTAATTACTTTTCATTTTCAATGCCCTGGCTGAGGGAAGGAGGTTCTCACCCAAGATTTGACGGTACATGGCCCTGTCCATCGTCCCCTTGATGCGGTGAAGTTGTCCTGTCCCTTTAGCAGAACAACACCCCCAAAGAATAATGTTTCCACCTCCATGTTTGATGGTGGGGATGGTGTTCTTGGGGTCATAGGGAGCATTCCTCCTCCTCCAAACATGGCGAGTTGAGTTGATGCCAAAGAGCTCCATTTTGGTCTCATCTGACCACAACACTTTCACCCAGTTGTCCTCTGAATCATTCAGATGTTCATTGGCAAACTTCAGACGGGCATGTATATGTGCTTTCTTGAGCAGGAGCGCTGGAGGATTTCAGTCCTTCACGGCGTAGTGTGTTACCAATTGTTTTCTTGGTGACTATGGTACCAGCTGCCTTGAGATCATTGACAAGATCCTCCCGTGTAGTTCTGGGCTGATTCCTCACTGTTCTCATGATCACTGCAACTCCACGAGGTGAGATCTTGCATGGAGCCCCAGGCCGAGGGAGATTGACAGTTGTTTTGTGTTTCTTCAATTTGTGAATAATCACACCAGCTGTTGTCACCTTCTCACCAAGCTGCTTGACAATGGTCTTGTAGCCATTCCAGACTTGTGTAGGTCTACAATCTTGTCCCTGACATCCTTGGAGAGCTCTTTGGTCTTGGCCATGGTGGAGAGTTTGGAATCTGATTGATTGATTACTTCTGTGGAGAGGTGTCTTTTATACAGGTAACAATCTGAGATTAGGAGCATTGCCTTTAAGAGTGTGCTCCTAATCTCAGCTCGTTACCTGTATAAAAGGCACCTGGGAGCCAAAAATTTTTCTTATTGAGAGGGGGTAAAATACTTATTTCCCTCATTAAAATGCAAATCAATTTATAACATATTTCACATGCGTTTTTCTGGATGTTTTTGTTGTTATTCTGTCTCTCACTGTTCAAATAAACCTACCATTAAAATTATAGACTGATCATTTCTTTGTTAGTGGGCAAACGTACAAAATCATCAGGGGATCAAATACTTTTTCCCCCACTGTATATGCATACTATATACTAGTTTCGTTCAAAAGAATTTGTATTTTTTGCAATTTGCTGCAGTATAAGAGGAATAAAACACTTGGGGGCATGTTGTTATAGGAAAATAATCAACAACAGGAGGGTGTGATGCAGCGGAGTTACTGTTACCACAAAGTTGGTTATTTACCTATAACACCATGCCTTCAAGTGTTTAATTTCTTATTCGTTGATGATTCGTGTCATAGCGCTTATACTGGAAAAGATTTGTTTGTGTGTTAAATCTTTGAACGTGATTTGTTATTCAGAATATTACAATGCATTGTTTTTTCCCTACTTTTTATTCTAGTGATCTCCGTGAGAAGCTGCGGAAGAAACGGCAGGCGCTGCAGGAGTCTTTGGTGAAAGTGCAGGATGACACGCAGGTCTGCAATCTCACTTTCTGGGGTTTTGTTGGTATTCTTTCTGAAATCTGATAAACGAAAAATAAACAAACTGTAAATATTTAACTATTTGTTGTTTGCAGTGAAATTTCTCTGCGTGTAGAAAATACTGCATATTAATCGATGAATTGGGAAACGTTCAGTTAATGACGTAAATTTTAAACAGAACCTAGAGCTACAACGTCGCCTTCACGCAGCTTGACTTTAACAAGCATTTTGTTTGAGGAGAACACATAGAGTCGTAAAAAGCATGACTCAACACGCTTACTGAGGTTCTGGGAAGTATAAACACACTCACTTTCACACACACACACACACACACACACACACGTTGTGGTAAGATCGTGTGCTGTGTGCTCTACCTGCTAGGCTCTGGTTCCCCCTGACTCCAGTACCACTAAGGAGATTGATCACACCATGGTGGAGGTTGGTTTTCTTCTCCTTGTGTCACGTTCTAGATGATAGATCCTTCTTTACTCATTCCCCGAACTTCAAATGAGATCTTGAAACACTCCTTTTGTTCTTTGCTTGTCTCTGATGCTCTGAATCCCTGCGTTTTCTCCTTTACATACTTCTTCACTGCTTGTTGTGTTTTAGCGTGAGATGAACCTGACTCTCTTTATTTCGTGGTGCACAGATAAGTGTTATGTTTTCTGAACTCTAAATAGAGCTCTTGATACAAATGAATACAATAATATAGAGCTTGGAATTCTCTTTTACCTGACAACAACAAAGCATTTTTTAATTTAAGACAACGATTTTTGAAGTTGAACTACACACTTTTGTTCCGTTTTGCGTATTGACTAATATTCTTTCATTTTCCCAATATTGATGACTGACTAATGGAATTTGGCCTCTGCTTCACCTCATATTTATACTGCACTGAAACGGGAAGAGCTTAAGAGTTTCTAAACACTCGTGAAGAGAGAAAATTGAAAAGAAATATAAATGTATCTGTAGTGTATTATAGTTCTGTCTGAAACTATTGGAACGGCAAGGCCAGTTCATTCGTTTGCATTCTACACCGAAGACATTTGGTTTTAAGATCAAATGATGGATATGAGATGAGAGTTTCAGCTTTTATTTGCCGGTTTTATATCTAGACGTGTTAAACGACATAAAACTTACAGTCTCATCTTCAGAAGGTGAAATGCTGCTCTGTTGGGTTAAGGTCTGGTGGTTGACTTGGCCAATCTAAATCCTTCCACTTTTCCTCCTGATAAGTGTCTTGCTGCATGATGAAGTTCCTCCAAATGAATTTGAATGCTTTTCTCTGTAAATTGGCAAAATGACAAAATGTTCCTTCATGAGTTACATCATCAATAAAGATTAGTGAGAATGTTCCAGAAGCAGCCATGCAAGCCCAAGCCATGACACTACCTCCACCATGTTTCACTGTTGAGCTTGTATGTTTTGCATCATGAGTAGATCCTTTCTTTCAGGTTCAGAACTTTTGCGGCTCATCTCTGTTTTTCTTTGTGAATTCCAATCTGGTTGTCTGATTCGTACAGCTCATGAGTAATTTGTGCTTGTGGTATGGCCTCTATATTTTTGCACTCGAAGTCTTTTTTGAACGGTGGATTGTGATAACTTCACCGCTGCCCGTGGAGATTTTTGGTTATGTCATTGACAGTTGTTTTGGGGTTTTTTCACAGCTCTCAATGTTTCTGTCATCTGCTGTTGTTGTTTTTCTTGGCCGACCCAATAGGCGTCTGTTGCTAAGTACACCAGTGGTTTCTTTCTTTTTCGGGACATTCCTAATTGTTGTATTGGCATTGCCCAATGTTTGTGCAATGCTTCTGATTGATTTTCCCTCTTTATTCAGCTTCAAAATGGCAGCCTTTTCTCCCATAGACAGCCTTTGCAGGTGAAATTGAATTCTAAAACCAAGAGTAGATGTTCAGAGTTATTTATTGTTTAATCAGTCAATCTAACAGAACACATCGGTCATCATATGTTCTGATATTTTAGCTCACCTTCAAATTGGGTGGTCTTATAAAATATGTGCCATGTTCTATATCGTTTAACGCGTCTACATATAAATCTCTATCTCTGTTTTCGCGGCCACGAGTGGCCAGCGCAGACCACGACGATCTGCCCAGCTGAGGCCCCTGTCATCGTCGTTGCAGTTGGGTCGTTGCAGTTGGGACCAGACCTCGGCTTGCAAGGCCACTAGGTCTTCGCCTACAATCACACCCACATTCACACACCCATCCATACAATACATATAAATACCAGGAAGTAAAAGCTGAAATTCTGAACTCTCCTCTCATATTCATCTTTTGATCTCAAACACAAATGTCTTCAGTCTACAGCAGAAACTATTCAATTGGTCTTGCCGTTCTATTAGTTTCAGAGGGGACTGTATAACTGCTGTGGTTTACAGTATGTAGTGTCTTATTTTCACTATGTACTACACCAGGAACTGACTGGCAGAGAGGAGGACCTGGGTGAATCCCTGCGGTGCTCTCTGAAAGCACAGAGAATGAAGAAGAAAAAGAAGGTACAAATGCCAAGGCATTGTGTCACACTAGGTTTAGTGAAGCCACTACCTGTAATGGGTATAGATTTACAGCATCTTTTTGGACCTCTGCTTTTCCAGCTGTTGAAAGAGATGGTAGTGGAGGTTCCTCCAGAGGACGAGGCGGTGGAGGAGGTGGTCACGGTTGTGCAGGAGCTGCAGGAGAAGCATCTAGAAGATGCGTGGGCTGAGCGAGATTGCTCGGTTCGAGTACACAGAGGTGAAGGACTGTTATTCTGTATCAGGATTAGACTAGGATGCTTCACTACTACAATTGGGATTCATTCCTTTGTATAGCAGAGGTTTGTGCATATAGTTTATTTCCAAGTTTAGCAAAAACTATCGGAGAACATTCTCAAGAATTCAATATAAAGTCTGTTACAGTATCTCACAAAAGTGAGTACACCCCTCACATATTTGTAAATATTTGATGATATCTTTTCATGTGACAACACTGAAGAAATGACACTTTGCTACAATGTAAAGTAGTGAGTGTACAGCTTGTGTAACAGTGTAAATTTACTGTCCCCTCAAAGTAACTCAACACACAGCCATTAATGTCTAAACCACTGGCAACAAAAGTGAGGACACCCCTAAGGGAATTATGTTGTGATTAAAAAAAAAAATCAAAAATAATTTAATATTTTTGCATCTTCAAAGTAGATGCTATTTTTACCTAGAATTTCCAGAAATGTATTCTTGGCATTTTCTCAACCAATTTCTTGAGGAATCCCCTTGAGATGCTTTTAAAACCGTATTAAAGGAGTTCACACCTACGCTGGACACTTAATGGCTGCTTTTTGGAATATTTCCCTCCAAGTCATCCGTTATGTTAGTTTCCCTCCAAGTCAAATGAT
>JAFFST010045405.1:125766-141696 GCA_022414735.1 Noturus placidus
AGCAAGATTTATATGATTCATTTATATATGCTTCATTTATATGTAATTTTACATGTGGTTCATTTACACATGACAAATGACTGTTAATCTGTGGAGTGGATTTGGAAAAACTAGTAGTTTTGTATTTGCCTTTGGGCGCACTGAGCCCTGTGTGTGTGTGTGTGTGTGTGTGTGTGTGTGTGTTAAGCCCCAGATCCGGCCCTTTGTTGAGGTCTCTTTTCAGCGTACGGTACTGCAGACGTCCACAGCCGAGGGGCCGAACCCCTGTTGGAATGAAGAACTGGTGCTACCGTTCAGGTGACCTCGCAATCTTTTACTAACGTACCACGACACGGCCACATATAAGCGCTAACTATACGAACATTTTCAGTTTCTAAACACTTATGGTCCACTCCGTTCCATCAGCGCTCCAAACGGAGATTACAGCACGTCCAGCCTGCAGGCCGTCCGCGACGAGGTCTTCATCAGCATCTTCGATGAGGTCCTGTATGATGAGGCGGTCGAGGTGAGAGACACGTGGAGCTGTTTTGATGACTTTACTATTATTATTATAATAAAATGTGGTGAAAAAAAAAAAATATATATATATATATATATATATATATATATATTAGTGTAGTGTATATGAATACATGGGATTTGCATAAACCCTAAAAAGTCACACTAATTCACATCTAGACACCTGGAGTTGCTAACTAAGAGCATTTTATTTTCATACATTTATTAAATGCGCTGCTGCGGTTTTTGTTTTTTTCCCCAAGCGCTCAGTTCAGTCCACTGAAATGTTCTCCTTAAATACTTTTAAAAGTTATTTTCAAGTTTGGCCACTTCTTTGAAAGTGGTGTGTGTGTTGCCCTTTGTTTCAGGATGAGAGAGAAAGAGGAAACAGTGTACACACACGCATTGAGAGACACTGGCTGGGTTCCATCAAGATTCCATTCAACACAATTTACCTACAGTCACGGGTACGTTGTGGCAAATCACATGATCTCAGATCTGCATCTGAAAAGAAGCTCAAGCTCACTCAGTCTTGCCGGAGGAACCTTGGGATTGATTTCGAATGTCTCAGTTTGATATTTCTATAATTTGACGGGTTTTCTTACATTTCAGAGTTAAATACTCCACTTCATTACATTTTTTTTAATTGTTCTCAAAAGTCGTAGCATGCTAAGAATTTCAGATTTCCATTTATTATTCTCACTTTGAATTTAAGTTTGGTACAAAAAGCAAAAAATTTATAAAAATGAATAGTTAAGACTATTAAACGATATGTTGTAAACTGACTCATATTACCACAAAAAGCAGCAACATTTGAGGACATTTAAGGCCAATAATCTCAGAGGCTTGAGATTAAACAGTGGTACGCATGTATTTAAATGTAAAATATTTGGAACACAGTAAAAGCTTCAAGAGGAGTTTTTATGCGACTGCTGTCTAATCGAATCGAATCAAATGTGAAACGAATCATTAAACATGAGACGAAAACGAATAATTCCACCGTTGTAGCAGTGATTTTAAAGCTTCATTTCATCACCGTAGATTGACGGGACATTTAAGGTGGCCACGCCCCCGGTGCTGCTAGGCTACAGTAAAGAGCGGAGCCTAGGCACAGAGGGCGGCTACGACACGGTTCGAAGTCTTAGCGAAGGCACCTTCCTCACCCTCTTCATCACCATTGAACCGCAGCTGGTGCCTGGAGACACAATCAGAGAAAAGGTAAAGCTCTTTAGAGTACTGTTCGACCTTCCTTCCTGTCTTCTCCACGGTCATCTTCACTCTGATAGCTTTTATTTCCATCAACACACAAAAGATTAATGTTCTCTCTCTCTTCTCTCAATGCATGTCCTTATTTTGCTGCTTTCTTTTGCTAGATGAAGAAAGTAAAGGTAACTGATGCATCCTCAGTACAGCATGTGCAGCATTGTGTTTTTTTGTCTCACACACCTATTAGTTTCTCTGTGCAGTTTTAGTAAAGCTCTCCATCTGGATAGTCATTTTATCCTGGATCTTTGACGTCTCTTTAAACGCTCCCGATTCAAGAAACACAAATCCAAAGGCGAGGTTTTGGATCGTACGGTTTACTTAAAAGGGTTCCATTTAATGTTTGTGTTTTACTGTGTCTACGATATTTATGCGAATGGAACCGAATCGTCTTTAGCTAAAATGCTGCTGATTGATTAGTATTAATTAGTATTCAAATCTAACCATTCTAGCTATCCTGCATTTATTCATGAAGTACTCCTTCTGTAGCTTATGTATTATGGGGTGTGGTTGGGGGGGTGGGGGATGGCGGGGGGTTGCGGGAATCTTAATAACTTCCAATATGAAGAGAAAAAAAAACTTGATCAAATTGATCATTTGATGTGTTTATTTTTTACTTTTTTTTGTATTCGTTTAAAGATGATGTTCCTCATACGCCTGTTTAACTCGAGCGTTTCATTCATTTCTTCAGCATCGAGATATAAAATATTCATGCAGTGCTTAGGAGCATGTCCGACACACGTACCCTTCAACTAGCGCGTTTCCTGGCATTCACATACATTAGAAATGTTTACTTAAACGTGTCAAATCCGTCGTTTTAGGGTTCGTTGCCATGGTAGACAGTAGTTCTGATACAAGCGAGCCGAAATGTAAAACTCGCGTGGCTCAAAAGAGTCGATCTAGAAGGAAGGTTGAGATGAGATGAGTTCTGTGTATGGTGTGGGAACTGAGCCGATTCAGACGCAGTTTCTTGCTTATCGTCCTGTGCGAAACCCTTGCTCCTGCTGCTCTCAGGTCGTCTTGTGACTTTTTTCTAGTGTTCATGGTTATAAGTACATCATGCGTGTAAATTTGAAGTGTGCACTAGAAGAACACAAAAAAAACCCCAAAACAACAACAACGAAAGTGTCTGAATACTTATGGCTTGGTGAAGTTTGACACGCAGGAAACGGAGCGTTTGCTGTTCGCGTGCGAGAGCTTCGAGAAGGACGCAGCGAAGAGGTTCCCGGACCGACCCTGTCTCACCACTGTGGTGGATATGAACGGCAAAACCGTGTTCGTCACACGCTTCGTCCGAGCGCTACTTCCTCCACAGGAGCTGCTGGACGCTTTTCCTAACAACCCCCAGGAGGCGACGGTGAGCTCAGCTAACAAACAACATACTTCTGTCTTTTCACGATCATCTACCTTATATAAGCAGTTGCATGAGAAACCAAATATGGTCACTCTAGATCTTTCTTTGTACTGCTTCTTTCCAGGAGCTGGTCGCTCGATACGTGTCTCTCGTTCCTTTTCTGCCGGACAGCGTGTCTTTCTCCGGCGTCTGCAATTTATGGAGCACCTGCGACGTAAGTGTACTTCCACAAAGTGCTCTCTCTTTTCTCGCGGAGGTGAAAGGGTTTCCTAGAATTCATTCTGTTGTGTTCCTAGCAATTCCTGATGCTGCTAGCCGGAGATGAGGAGGAGCACGCCGTCCTGCTCTGCAATTACTTCCTGTCCATGGGCAAAAAGGCGTGGCTTATCATGGGAACCGCCATCCCTGAGGTGAGAGGTTTCACGTCACGCTAAGTATATGATTCTATTGAGACACCGAGCGAGTTTACGTAATGGAATTATTTAACGATTATAAGGATGAAGTGTTTCCACAGTCGCGATTTAATGTCTGCGCGGTTCCTGTCGCAGGGGCCAACAGCGTATGTTCTGACCCAAGAACACAACCGCTACGTGATCTGGAACCCTAGTACGGGTCAGTACTACGGACAATACGACACATTCTGCCCTCTACAGACTGTCGGCTGCCTGGTCAACGCAGATAATGTGAGAGCACACACACGCACACACACACACGTCATGACACAACACAAGGCATGATGTTTGGTGTCCGGCTTTCCTCCTTTAGAACTGTGATCATTTTGATCATTTCTCTCCCACAGGTGTGGTTTAATATCCAGACCTACACCACTCCGATGAGGATGGGTTTTGACGTCACCAAGCCAAAGTACTGGAAGCCGTTCTTCTCCAGAGTGTTCCCTGACCCCGGCCTCTCCAGCGTACAGGTGAGTGGGTGGAGCGAAATCAAAAGCTCAGACCGACACACTGCTGTCCTTTCATTATTATCGCTTTCATAGACTCCTTACCATACCGGCAATTCTGTAAATCTGATGATGTCGAGCGTCCGCTGTGCATGTACAAGTCCATGTACAAGTAGTTACTATAGAAACGATAATGTATAAGAAATAGGGCGTTATTGTGAACCAGTCAGAAATACTATTATATTAATCAACACCTCTTGAGAGGAGAAGTGAAATTTTGTGGTGTAAAGTGTGTGTGTGTGTGTGTGTGTGTGTGTGTGTGTGTGTGTGTGAGAAGCCTGAGGAGCTGGTGTACAGACGGACAGACAAGGCAGCTACAGCAGAGTTACAGGACAGGTATTTGTCCATAACACAAATTCTGTCTCTGTCTCTCTCTCTCTCTCTCTCTCTCTGTGTGTCTGTCTGATTCTCTCTCTCTCTGTCTCTCTCTCTTTGTCTGGAATTGTGTTAGTCTCTTTAACGCTGGTCTTTGTTTCCGTTAGGGAACAAAATATTCTACCTAAAATATTCTAAATCACTGTAAATCATTAAATCCATTTGGGATTTTCCCTAAAGTATATTTTTCAGTGTGTTGTAAATGCATGTGATGTTGAAATACTTTTAAAATTTTATTTAATTTTTTTCAACCTTTTATCTAAAATCAAGAATCTCAGGAAAGACCATAAGTCTTAAAGGTATAAACAGCGATTTTTGGCAACGAAACCAATACAGCCCCTTCTTTCACTGTTGCTCCAAAGCCACGCCCAGAACTCGGTTAGCTTTAGTACACATGGATGCATGACTGCTGCCTCCGCTTACAACGTGAGCTTTCTGAATGAACACATAGGACAATTGATCTGATTGGCCTGATTGATCTGATGGATATTTGGGGTCGCCGTCATTTGATTTATGTCCTGATTACAGAGCCTGGGGGATTAAAAATACTGGGGGGAGGGGGGATTTTCTCCTGACATTCTCTCCAACATTGCGTTCTGTAATAGGATAGAAAAGGTGCTGAGGGAGAAGATCATGGAATGGCGCCCGAGACACCCGACTCGCTGGAACCGGTACTGCACGTCCACGTTACGTCACTTCCTGCCCAAACTGGAACGGAGCGGAGGCCGCGAGGTTGCCGAGGAGCATCGGCTTGAGCTGCAAAGCCTGCTGGGAGACTACAGGGTGAGTGTTAGACCAAGCCAAGCCTTTCTATTGCCCCGGTAGGAAATTATTAATGATTAGCGTTTGTATTAATTAATTAATCCCGTAATCCTTATTTTTTTGCTTATGTCAGATCTCCGGCTTTCCCCTGCACCTTCCATTCTCCGAGATTCGGCCGATCATCGAGGCCGTGCGCAGCACAGGCGTCCATAGCGCCGAGGCTCCTAACGTGGAGTTTGCACTGGCCGTGTACATCCACCCTTACCCCAGTAACGTACTCTCCGTGTGGGTTTATATCGCCTCGCTAGTCCGCACACGCTAGCTCTCACGACCCTACCCACAGTAATGGATGTAGCTTTTTAAATGGTCACTTCTTATACGTAGTCTGCTTATAGGTTCATTTTATACGTATATAATTATATTAGATACCGTTACAGAAGATGATTTTGTGACTGTATTTATACTGAAACTTTAGGATTTGTACTATATTTTTAATATCAGTGATCAAGCTACAGAAGCACGACTTTTTTTATTTATTTATTTTTGTTTAATAACACTGTCGAGCAGGAGTCAAGAGTCTAGAGAAGCGACCAGAGTATTTGAAATAAAATACCGTAGTACTCGATATAAAGAAAAAAACGAACAACAGTAAAGCCAATAAATGTACGAACGATTCTGGCTGTAGTTCCGCAACTTTAGTTTTGTAGTATAATCTAGTTTTTTTGTTGTTGTTGTTGTTGTTTTAGTTTTTGATTTGTGAACTGACAGCTTGTGATGGTGAAAGCAGAATGTTGATTGATGCCCTCTTCAGGTTGTCTCATTTTATAGCAATAAACGAATCGCTAACGATTAAGCTCTAAACGTTGCATGTAAACAGATCATTGTAGGCGAGGAATCTTATCCCTGCTCTGTGGAAATGTAGAAACGTTTCTTTTTCTCGATAACAGCCAGCCTCACATTTATGAAAGTCATACTTCCTGCCAGGGTGTTGTATGTGGTTGAAAAAACATTTCCGTGAAATGTAAAAAATAAAAACGTGTGTTTTTCTCACACAGCGTGCGCAGGTGTTTTTAACTGTATACGTACTGAAATAAAGTGCTTAAGGTTAAACCAAAATAAATCCAACAATAGAAACATCCTTTTTTTTCTTTCCATATTGTGTTCGAAATTGTTTTATGAAAGTTCTTGATTTCTGCAGTGAAGTGAACATACAGGAAGTAAAACCTTAGTATGTTAATTTTTCCCGAATCTTTCCGGCCACAGCCTTTAGGCATCATGGTCCACGCTAACTGTACTCGCGGCCCATTTAAACACTGACATTGCATTCACTTCCTTCTTCCCCTCTTTCCCCTTTCATTCTATCTAATCACTGTGCACAGGAGTACAGTAGCATTTGATGCACTTTTTTAATCTTTAATAGAAAAATAGTATACAGATATCTACCATACCGCCCACTTTATACCGAACACCTGTTCGCCTGTGCACAGAGACAAACTGACGAGGGTCGCCCCACGCCAATTTTCATCTATCCAGTTTCGGTGAGTATCCGTATCTACTGTAGCGTCAGATTCCTGGCTGGCAGGAGCAGAAGCACGCAGTCGTCTTCCATCCACCTTAAGAACCAAGTGAAATCGCAGAGATCGCGCGAACTAAAGAGCGTACAGGTGTTCCTAATAAAGTGGACAGTGAAATTATTTACAGCAGATCCCTCCCTGTGAGAGACCAGATACTTCTGTGTATAAATACTATTAACACTTTTCAACACCACATCACAGTTCGCACATCAGCATGGACTTAGTTCAGTATTACACAAATAAATATATCAGTCTTTTCTAAACTTATTTACACCGAATCAGAGAGCTCGATAGCTGCGTCTGTAACCGTTGCAGTATCAGTACAAGGAGCCCAGGGACTGACCGTTAGCAGTTCGTGTTTTTGGCGTACTCGTGTTGACTGGCCTTTGAAAAATCTTCTGCAGAATCTCCTTTAGATGATTTCTGAATTTCACACCGACGAAAACGTAAAACACGGGATTAAGACAGCAGTGAGAAAACGCCAGCAGCTTACAGACATACTCGGCGTAGTCGAGATGATGCGTGACCTCACAGTTTGTGAAAAACTTGACGTTACGATATGTAAAAGTTCGTAAAAAAATAACTAGATTATAAGGAGCCCAACCGAAAAAGAACACGACCGCGATGCACAAGATGAGTCTGATAGTACGCTGTTTCTTGTTGCTTCGTGACCTGAAGACGATCTGCAGCATTCTGGCGTAGCAAAAACCCATAATCAAAAAGGTGCACACAAAAAAACAGTTCTGTTCGTATGTAATCACAAGCTTTGCGTAAGTGGAATTATATTCGCAGTAGAGTTGTGTAGCGTCTTCTGGATCAGGCATTACAGAGCTGTAGATTGGGGCTGGCAACGCCGCCGCGATGCTAACCACCCAGCCGACGATTGGGATTGTGTAACGCTGTGCATAACGCTGTCCTCTCTCCCAGTCTGAGAGAGGGTGTACCACAGCGGTGTAGCGCTGAATGGTCATCAGCACCAGGAACATGACACTGCTGTAAAATCCAGTGTAGAAGATCAAGCAGACAGCTTTACACGCCGTGTCTCCGAGAGTCCAACCCCAGACGTAGTAACACGCCCAGAACGGCAGTCCGAAAGTGAACAGCAGGTCCGACAGAGCCAAGTTCAGTATGAAGATGTTGGTCAATGATTTCAGATTCTCATATAGAGCGAGAATCACAAGAACCAAGATGTTACCAGTGAGACTGAGCACGACTACAATGCTGAGGAATAACGGGACCATGATGGATCCGATTTTGGCCACGGCATCCTTGTGACACATTTGATCCGGAATGGTATCGATATCTTCTATATATTCAAATGTGCTCCACATATGGCTACCTGTAAAGGAAAACATGTATTATTAAACATGCAAAATAAGTTGTATTTGTCCTAGTTTCTGCATTATGACATCATCTCATACATTTACATTACATTTATTCATTTAGCAGACGCTTTTATCCAAAGTGACTTACTAATGAGAGCACACACTCACACACCAATGGTAGCAGAGCTGCCATGCAAGGTGCTAGCTTGCCATCGGGGGCAACTTACTGTTCAGTGTCTTGCCCAAGGACACTTCAGCATGGGATCACCCGGGCTGGGATTCGAACCACCAACCCGACGATTAGCGGATTAGTGGACAACCCGCTCTACCGACTGAGCCACAGCCTCCCGAAGAAATGAATACATGAAGAAATGAAACTTGTTGTTTTAAAGAACTGCCCAGAATTGCATCAGCAGTAAACTTATACGTACAATGCAAAATAAATGAAAAAAAAAAAAAAAACAAATAGCTTTATATGCCTATTTGAAAAAGTATTGTTTATACAGACCTTCGAGATCCATCTTTTCCTCTTCAAATATTTTTAGCTCCTTTAATTTTGATGGTAGAACAGCATGAAATGTGGGTGAAAAAAATGAAGTCTTTGCTGTAGCAGCCTGGATATAAATGTTAAATGTTCCCTCCTCAAATCTAAAACGGAACAGGAAGAGAAGACTAAAGTGTTTTGGTTTTTTTTTTTTCCGACAGCAATGCACACATAAAAGTGAAAGATTTTCACACAGAGTACCAGTCAAACGTTTGTAGACACTCGACTGAAATTTTTCTCATGATCTTAAAAAGCTTTTGATCTGAATGTGTGTGATTAAATGTGTGAAATCAGTGTTGTAGACAAAAATCTAATCGTGCTGACGTATTCGTTTCTTTCATTAGAAAACTAACATTTTATTTACAGAAAAATATTTTTTAAACAGACGACTCGGAGTGAAATATTCCGAAAAGCAGCCGATAAAAGTCCAGCGTCGGTGTGAACTCCTTTAATACAGTTTAAAAATCATCTCAGGGAAATTCCTCAAGAAATCGAGTGAGAAAATGCCAAGAATACATTTCTGGAAATTCTAGGTGAAAAGGGTGTCGACCATGAAGATGATAAAATACTAAATTGTTCTCATTTATTTTGGATTTTTTTACCACAACATAATTCCCTTTTTTTTCTTCTTATTTTAAAAAAAAAACAATAGTAGTTCCTATAGTACGTAGCAATGAAGTAAACCTTTTTTTTTACAGAGGAAAACTCAACACGGCTGACGTTACCTAAAGTGCTAGAAAGATTAAGTACGAATAAACGAATAAAAACTTTTTTTTAAAATAAAAGTTAAGAACATAAGATTAAACTTATATAAAGTCATATAAAACTGACATTTGAAGCATACACATGCCATCCATGTAATCCATATGCACGAATACAGAGTACAGTTCTCTCATTCGAGTGTACTGCGTATATATGGCATGTGTAGTAAGAAAGAACCCGGTTACCTTCCAAATTTCTAATGAAGACATCCACAAATGTGTCATTTTGAGGTGTAACCTTTAATCACACAGAATCGTTACAACATCTGCTTCTAAATATTGCCCTGAATCTGTAAGCATGTGGTTTTATGTTTAAATGTTAAAAATGACTGTTCATAAACAAAATGCTGTGATGAAAACAGTAAATAAGTCAATCTATCATTTACAGCATTCTCTCACACACACACACACAAACTTAGATAGGCATTAGATAATTGTGTAATTGTGAAAACGGATGTTTTTTTCATACAGAGTGTGTGGGTGGGTGGGTGGTTGCTTTTACTGTAACTGTATTGGAATAAAAAGTTTGAGGTTAAACCAACATAAATCTACAGAAACTTATAGAGCCTTTCTTTTTTTCCCTCCCCGTATTGCGCTCTAAGTTCTTGACCTCAGCAGTGGCGTGAACAGACAGGAAGTAATCCCAGTATGAAACTCAAATGACTAATTAAGGCAAATTTGAACTCGGACATATGTTTTAATTTACTGATGAACTTGCTTTGTTCTTCCACGGTTCCTCTTCAGTGTGTATCAGGCGATGCACTTTTTAATATTTATAATACAGAAATAATACCCACTCCCCTTCCACTTTATTAGAAACACCTGTTCACTTATGCGAAAAAGAGCAGCTGGTGGTGGGGGGGGTACTCCAAACCTTCATCCATCTAGATTCGGTGATTATCTGTATCCAGTTTAGCACCAGATTCCTGGCTGACAGGAGCGGAAGCCTGCTGTTATCTGCCAGCCCAACCTTATGATTGGATGTGTTATGAGATGCTTTTCTGCTCACCGTGTTTGAAAAGAGTGGTTGCTTGAGTTACAGTAACCGTTCTGTCGGCTCAAGCCAGTCGAGAGAGAGAAACAGCTTCTTAATAAGCACCCACAAATAAGCAACAATTTGCTTATTCCCTCTATCTCCTGCTGTAGGCTCCTGCTAAACCTCACCCCTGCCTGTAACTACGTAATCAGCGGTCTATTCCTCTCCTAAGAATAACCTGGATAACCCATACCGTAATGTCAAAAGGAACCTACCCATTATAGGACCGACTGGAAAGTGTTCAGAGATGAATTACCCATGTTGTTTAAACTTGTCATGCCGGTAAGGAACAGTCCTTGTAGATGGGCCTGGTAGCCATTGTATGCTTTCCATCAGTGATCATGGCAGTTTAACAAAAGACAAATGTTATTATCACTGTCTTCTCACGTGCTGTGTGGTTTCGTTTATTTCACAGGTTTCCTGTTATCTGATTTGCTGCAGTTTGACGTATTGTATTGAACAATGGCAGCCAGAAGGAAAAGGAAGAAAACAGGGACAAAGTAATCATGTCAGATTTATTTACAGAGAAAAAATCAGCTTGGCTGATGTCGTCCGAAGTGCTTTAGAAATTACACATCTAAACTAACTAAAATATATACAATTAAAAAATAATAATAATAAAGAACAAACGATTAACATATTAAACTGACATCAGACACCTACAGTTCATTTTTGTGCACAAATTGAGAGTACATTTTCTCTCTTTCGTTCAAATATAATGCATAAATGCAAAGTATAGTAAGAAAGAACCCAGTTAACTTCCAACATAACAAACGTGTTATCAGGTGGTTTAACCTTTCTTCAGACAGAGGGATGTGCTTTAGTAAAGAGTTCTCAGCAAATCAGCATTCAGCTAATAACATTTGCTTAAATTTAGCTTAATGAAACAATCTTCTAAGCAATTTGATTTCATGAATATTCATATAGGATGCAGGACCAGTGTAGACTTGAGTTTGAATCGCTTCTGAATCAGATCTTTGTCTATTTATTTGCTGATCAAATGTGAAGTCTTGAGTTCTCTAATAACAACATGGTCACTTAGATACGCACAATGGAAATGTACACTCAAAACTATATCAGATGCCTTTAACACCCAGTCATGCATGTTTATGATTTTCCTCTAGACGACATTAGAACACCTTTTTAAAAGCAATTGTGGGGTTTTTATATAAGGTACCAATGTACTTAGGTTGTCTCAAAAGCAGTTCATGGTTATTCTGGAACAAAATGAAATCTCAAATTTGCTTTAAGCTAAAGAAAAAACTCCTCACATCCACTTTTTTAAGTACTGTATATGCTACATCTTAGCATCTTTTTTTTTTTTTTAAAGCTTCAGCCTCCACCTCTTTTAGCAATGGATAAATCATTGACATCATTCGTGCATATATTTACACCGACTCAGACGCTTGTGGAATGGCCTCTGCAGTTGTTGCCGTTTGAGCATATGGAGCCGTGAGACTGAATGGTGCCGGTTCGTGTTTGTTGCATGTCCTTGTTCGGAGGTGTCTGAACAATCTTCTGCAGAATCTCCTTTAGATGATTTCTGAATTTCACTCCGACGAAAACGTAAAACACGGGATTAAGGCAACAGTGTGAAAACGCCAGCAGCTTGCAGATGTACTCGGCGTAGTCGAGATGATGCGTGACCTCACAGATGGTGAAAAACTCAATCTGATGATGAGTAAAAGTGTGCAGAAAAATCACAAGGTTATAAGGAGCCCAACCGAGAAAGAACGTGACTACGATGCAGAAGATGAGTCTGATAGTACGGTGTCTCTTTTTCGTCCTCGTCTTGAAGACGGTCTGCAGGATTCTTACGTAGCAAAACCCCATGATCAAAAAGGCGCACACAAAAAAACAGTTTTGTTCGTACGTGACGGTATAATATCCCTCAGTGGAATTATACTCACAGTAGAGTTGTGTAGAGTCTGCTGGATCAGGAATTACAGAGCTGTAGATTGGAGTTGGCAATGCCACTGCGATGCTCACCACCCAAGCGACGATGGGGATTAGAGAAAAACCCTGTCCTCTTTCCCAGTCTGAGAGAGGGTGCACCACGGCCATGTAGCGCTGAATGGTCATCAGCACCAGGAACATGATGCTGCTGTAAAATCCAGCGTAGAAGAAAAAGTTGACCGTTTTGCACGCCATGTCTCCGAGAGTCCAACCCCAGATGTAGTAACACGCCCAGAACGGCAGTCCGAAAGTGAACAGCAGGTCCGACAGAGCCAAGTTCAGTATGAAGATGTTGGTCAATGATTTCAGATTCTCATATAGAGTGAGAATCACAAGAACTAAAATGTTCCCGACGAGACTGAGCAAGACCACGACGCTGAGGAATAACGGCACGACGATGGATCCAATTTTGGCCACGGCATCCTTGTTGCACATTCCGTCACTGATGTTTTCCACATCAGTATAGTCATATTGCCCACTGTTTTCTGGAAAGCAAAAACATTATGAATATAGATATTTTAAACATTTTATCTCGTTTGCTTCCCTAAAGGCGAAATCTCTTACAATCCGCTCCTCATGCATAAAAAAGGAACTTATTGTTCTTACATTTACACCACCCCTGAATTACCACAATGCTCTATGTGTGTTCAATTACAGACAAGCTTATACATATGAAACGATGAGTGAGAATGATTAAAATAACTTCATATACCCATTTTGTGCCCGTAAGTTATTGCTCCAGTTCAAAGGTCTTGATCTCTTCCTTATAAATCCAATGAATGACTAAAATAAAATAATGACATAGCTCTTTTATTGTTTGAAGTTTGTTCAAAAGTTGAAGGTAGAAAATAAAAATATTAAAGTTTAGATTGGAATAAAATGCACAAAACTGACCTCACCAACAGTGGCCAGGGTTTTTATACTGGTTGCTTACAAGTTCTATCATGTTCCCGCCCCAAAGCATCAGCCCCCAGCCATATCAGATGTTTTATTAAGTCAATAGGAAGTTAAATATGTCAAGCCAGAGCGAGTGTGCTTTCCCCAATCTACGCAGGTTGACTAGAAATTAAATAACAATCAAGTTGTAGATCAGTCTCCAGTGTTAATGCTTT
Source organism: Noturus placidus (assembly GCA_022414735.1). Classification (NCBI taxonomy): domain Eukaryota; kingdom Metazoa; phylum Chordata; class Actinopteri; order Siluriformes; family Ictaluridae; genus Noturus; species Noturus placidus. Next base: position 139,285 of record JAFFST010045405.1, read on the forward strand.
GTAACGGTCAGTATGTTTTTCATCTTAGTGACATCAAGACAGAGAGAGAGAAGATAAGTGGCTGATGAGGAAACAGCTGTTTGTAGCTATTATAACGTAAGTGACAACAGGAAGTAACCTGTCTCATGACAGTGGATGTAAATATCAAACTGTTAAACATACAATGTGTTGTTCTTGAATCATTAAACATTGTAATCACTGGCAAATTGCATTAATATAAGACGAATAAAACACTTTGAGTAAAACTAATCCACTTTGCCGCATCTCGGGTTGCGTCAAGCACACACACAGTTACGGGCTGTTTAGAGTCACCAGTCCAACTACCAGCATGACTTTGGAAGCTAGAAGGAAACTGGAGAACCCAAAGGAAACCTGCATAGATATGTGAAGAAGATGAGAGCAAAATCCAACCCAGGACCCTGGACTTCGAGTCGATAAGTAATATATAGCAGGAAAAAAGGGAAAGGCTGACAGAAATTCATACTATAAACAAATGCATAACTACACAAAAAAACCTGTGATATTAATCATATTATCAGTCATTTGAAGAGTTTATTCTTTGTTTTTTTTTTTTTTGCACCTAAGCATATGTTTTTGTAACAAATAAGAAAAGATCAACTTTGTATATCAATGTGGAACAAAGTTTACATTTAGAACAATAATATTTAGGCTACTGTGTATTCAGTGTCTGTATATGAGAAGTAGCATTACATCATCCATCGATCCATCCATCCATCCATCTTCAACCGCTTACTCCTTTATCAGGGTCATGGGGAACCTGGAGCCTTTCCCAGGAGGCATCGGGCACAAGGCGGGGTACACCCTGGACAGGGTGCCAGTCCATCACAGGGCACAATCACATACACACTCACATACCCATTCATACGGACACTTTGGACACGCCAATCAGCCTACCATGCATGTCTTTGGACTGGGGGAGGAAACTGAAGAACCCAGAGGAAACCCCCGCAGCACAGGGAGAACATGTAAACACATGGCCCTGGCGGGACTCCAGCCCTGGACCCTGGAGGTGTGAGGCGAATGTGCTAACCACTAAGCCACCAATTATTATTATAATATTATAATATTGGAATTTTGTTCTCACTAGAGTTGAATGAATTTCTGAATAATTTTTAATTTCCTACTGTTTTATAATAATAATAATAATAATAATAATAATAATAATAATACCAACTTAAGAATGTGACAAGAAAAAAATGCCAAAAAGCTTATAGCTCTTTGATTCGTGAAGATTCCAAGAGAGCTTTCTGAATATTTGTTTCATTAGTTTTCTTTCAGTGATTGTTTTTTTCATTAAAAAAATCCATTGTGTATTTTTGTGTTGAATTGTTTTGTTGCAGTTGCGCCAGGTTTGTGAAACCTCTTCTTGTTTTTTGTGATGGTTCTAAACATGAGCGTAACCACGCACTCTGCATATTTTTTATATGTTCCACTTTAATTTTCCCTGCCAAGGGATCTGTCTTTTCTACATCTATTCTATTTATTTATTTATATTCTGTTTTAATATATTCACGTTTGTTAAGGGAAATCAGTGTGTGTCCCCTCCAATTGTACACTTGGTTTGGCCCAGACTCAACACAAGTTCGGTGATGTATTTTAGCAGCTCAGTCTGTAAGAAATGGAGACAGCAGCTTTTTTTCAGACAGTAAATAACTAGACACCTTAATATCCAGGCTAATGTCAGTTCCAGTTTTTGATCATTAAGAGTACACTGCACATCCTCCAGTCAAGTTCACTGTGAACCCTCACGTTGTCACAGACTGTTATAAATGTGTAAGTGAGGAAAGTCGCACAGCATTTCATTCACAGAGAATACATCAGGGGCCCGTTTCACGAAGGAGGTTCAAAGTTAAAGCTTGAACTCTGAGTGGACTTACCCTGAGTTGGGAAACTCTGAGTTTTCGGTTACAAAACAGCTGAAATGAGTGAGTTGAATCAACTCTAAAGTTGAGTGACTTCGAGTTAAGCGCGTGCACCACAACTATAAAAAGCCATTATCAATGGAGCGCAGATATTATGAGTCACCATGGCAACAGCATCAAACAAAAAGACAGAGGAGAAAGGACAGAGCATTAGCTTGGGAGAAAATAGCATAAGATCGAGTCAACGCATAAGTTTACATTTTAATTACTTTTATACAGTGTTGGGTGTAATTAATTACTAAGTAATCCAAATACTGTAATTTAATTAAAGACTATAAAACAATTCTGTATAAAACAATAGTGGATTTAACATCACAGTTTAAAAGGTATATTTTTAATGTGACCTTCTCCCTGTAGTTACACACTTTGGTCAATTCAGGAATAATTCATGCAGTTGTATATTGTTTATTTGAAAGCATTAGAAGAGCAGTTTCTTGTCTCTCCTTATTGATCAAGTGGTTGAGGATGA
>JAFFST010045406.1:0-21084 GCA_022414735.1 Noturus placidus
GTCTTCGATTTGGATTTAGTTATTTCCTCGGCACGCTACTCCCGTTCACCACGCCGCCTTCTTACCGCGATTGGTTCCTCTCCAGCGCAAAACGTGACAGTTACCTGCTGCACCACCGAAACCCAAATAATTACTGGCTTAATTGATAGAATTATTGTTGGCAAAGTTCAACAAGCCTATTGTAATCAATTACACAATGACAGTCTTCAGTTTTTTGGCCAATAATTTAGCAAAACAAGTTAGACTTCCTGATTAAAAGTGCTCTTTTATTTGTATTATTCCATATAACACTGCGTAATGAAGGACAATGCAGAGTGCTAAAATAAAATCTGGTCAGAGGCAGCTGATCAAGAAAGGGAAGAGTTTTCAGAGACCTTCTGTGCTCATTGCCAACGAAAAACAGAATGTTTAAAGGCATACTGACAGAAGAATGTGTTTCTTCTCTCCTTCATATTCAAAACACATGTCTAATGTGTTCAGAGTCTGAAGTCAAAAGTGGTCATGTGAATCACCACTATGAAACATAACCACTTTGAAGTGTTATTCATTGACCAAATCTAATCATTAGTGATTAAGAATGGCAAGGAAACTCTTGACAATATTCAGTCATGTTAGTTGCTTTTACTGTATGTGTACTAAGTATCTATAGAGTTAGCTAGTTAATGTAAATGTTGAGGCTAAAGACGTACAGTGCTGTGAAAAAGTATTTGATCCGTTCTAATTTCTTCTATCTCATACTAGATAGTTTTTGATGTTCAAACGAAATACAACATAAAACAAAGGCAACCTGAGTAAAAACACAATAAAAAAGTTTTTAACCAAAAAAGATATCAAACACCTATTACCAATGTGAAAAATTAATTGCCCCTTAAACTGAAGAAATCTGGTTGTGCCACCTTTAGCAGCAATTACTGCAACCAAACTAGGGCTGCAACTAACGATTATTCGATCGTGTCTTTGATTAATCGATTGGTTTGGTTAAACTGCCCGTTTTTATTTTCTGCATTTTTTTTCCCGAAATATTGTGAAATGTTATTTCACATTCTGCCCGATGTTGTCCTTCATACATTGTACAAATTGAAGGCTATGAAAAAGGTATTAAATTTATCTATGTGGGAATGCTATACATTGTGCAAAGGATTTAAAAATATATATTTTTTAACATAAAATAATAAAAAAAAAACGAAAACCATGCTAAGTCTGCGCCTTTGTGTGCTGAGTTTGCATGTTCTCTCCGTGATTTCGGGGTTTCCTCCAGTTTCCTCCGCGGTCAAAAGACATGCTGTAGGCATTTCCAAATTGTCCGTAGTGTGTGAATACGTACGTGATTGTGCCCTGCAATGTGTCTGGGGGTCAGGCTCTAGGCTCCCCGCAACCCTGTGCAGGGTAAGTGGTATGGAAAATGGATGTATGGATAGATCAACGGACAAGGAATTAATTCCATAAAAAAATATCGCAGGCAGGCATAAACACAAATAATAACTGTAGGAGTGGACGGGGTTGGTTAAATGTTCTGCTGGAGTGGACAGGACTGGTCCAAATACCTTTGAGAGTGGGCACCAATGGGATAATTAAAAAAAAATCTCCCACACATACACTGCTAGCAATACGGAGTACAAGGCTGAAATATTCCCTGTATGGGACATGATTCCATCACAGATCATCTCACACACATGCACTCATTCACAGCTAGAGGCAATTTAGACTCGCGTCAGTCCACCTACTGGCATGTTTTTGAGTGGGAGGAAAAACGGGAAAGCATGCAAACCTCCACACACACATATACACACACACACACATACACACCCACACAGTGAACTCAGCTCAAGACTGAAACCAACGCTCTACCTTAAAAGTCTCTATCTCTACGAAGTAGAGAGAACTCCCTACGCATGCCACATAGTATTAACTGTTATTTGCTTGATGTAATGGTTAGATGTAAACAAATAGCTCTTGCAAAGAGTATTCTGTCTCGAAACAGAGCGACATAGAGAAGGGAATGGAAAACGTTTCTCTCAGTAAAAGGACACAGACCAACAGCAGAAGGAGGAGTAGAAAACATGGAACAGACATTTGTCATGGTAGAACACAGATGGTGGTCTGATGAAAGAAAGGAACATAAACTACTGAAGGGGGAAAAAATCTCCATTAGTTAGTGTTATTTAATAAGTAGGATGCAAACTAACAAGAAAACGAGAGCAGTTACAACAGGAGATGTGCTGAAAAAGTTCACCTTGTGTCCTTGTGTGTGTATGTGTGTGTGTGTGTACAGATTACAGTACTGCATTTGTACCATACTCTGTAACACACATTATGTGTAACACACATTACATACAAATAATATTACACGTAAAACAATATAAACAGTAGCGTGTGTGTGGTGACTCACTGGATTATGACGGTTAACCAGTGCCTGAGGTGTGACTCAGGTCATTATGGAGGCCAGGAATGTTTCTTATTTCTCTGTGTGTGTGTGTGTGTGTGTGTGTGTGTGTGTGTGTGTGTTCTTGTGTATATGTTTAGAAAAAAGGGTAAAAAGATTATATGAGAGGCGGTGTGCAGCTGAGTTCTGTTGACAGACCTGTGTGTGTGTGTGTGTGTGTGTGAGTGTGTGTGTGTGTTGTGCACGTGTGCGTGCGTGCTTTCTGTTAGCACAGGGAGGCAGGAGTTTCCAACCTTGCAACCAGCGTCACCAGGTCACTGCACAGCAGCAAAGGAAAAATACACACATGTTTATCTCTCCTTGTGAGAACCTTCCATTGACTTAACGCAACTAATTAAAGCTTCGCTACACCTAAGCCTAACCCTTACCTTAACCTAGCATAACGCAACTCTCCTCAGTAATAAACACTATCATTACAATTCTTTTATGGCTTTGAGCTGAAGGATGCATGTTAAATGCTTACATATGGATTTCTTTCACTGGCGAGTAATATGAAATAGCACTGTATAACTTCTTCGCACGCATGCATACCTCAGCGAAAAACCTCGAAGCTTTCCTCTAAAAATAGTCCACCTTCCCATATAAATGCCCACAACTCTTATTTAAGTGTTTAATTAATCACACCTTCTTCAAGTACTCATGCTGAGTGTTCAAGTACTTATTCCCAGAGGGTGCTTCGCTAAGCCTGAGAATAGAAACCCAGTCTCATGAAACACCTGTCATCTTAAAAATATAAACTAAACTCTGTGAACCAACAGCCAGTTAGATTAGCTTAAAAGTTCTTTCGTAGCCTAGTTTGAATAAAAATGACCACAAACATAAGAGGTTACAAAGTACAAAATTAAAGCTTGCAGCAACTGACATACAGTTGCAATCAATATTATTCAACCCCCATTGTAAATCAAGTTTGTTGTCAAAATTTACAAAGTTTCAGCTGTTAGCAATGACCAAATCAAACAAAGGCAATTGAAATAGTTCAACACAACGTATACTTATAATATTAGACTGTTGTTCATTGTATTTAAATGCAGATTCATTTTGCAGGTGTTACAGTGCCTTGCGAAAGTATTCGGCCCCCTTGAACTGTTCGACCTTTTGCCACATTTCAGGCCTCAAACATAAAGATATAAAACTGTATTTTTTTTGTGAAGAATCAACAACAGGTGGGACACAAACATGAAGTGGAATGAAATTTATTGGATATTTCAAACCTTTTCAACAAATAAAAATATGAAAAATTGGGCGTGCAAAATTATTCAGCCCCTTTACTTTCAGTGCAGCAAACTCTCTCCGGAAGTTCAGTGAGGATCTCTGAATGATCCAATGTTGACCTAAATGTCTAATGTTCATAAATAGAATCCACCTATATAAATGCACCTGCTCTGTGATAGTCTCAGAGGTCCGTTTAAAGCACAGAGAGCATCATGAAGAACTAGGAACACACCAGGCAGGTCCGAGATACTGTTGTGAAGAAGTTTAAAGCCGGATTTGGATACAGAAAGATTTCCCAAGCTTTAAACATCCCAAGGAGCACTGTGCAAGCGATAATATTGAAATGGAAGGTGTATCAGACCACTGCAAATCTACCAAGACCCGGCCGTCCCTCTAAACTTTCAGCTCATACAAGGAGAAGACTGATCAGAGATGCAGCCAAGAGGCCCATGATCACTCTGGATGACCTGCAGAGATCTACAGCTGAGGTGGGAGACTCTGTCCATAGGACAACAATCAGTCGTATACTGCACAAATCTGGCCTTTATGGAAGAGTGCCAAGAAGAAAGCCATTTCTCAAAGATATCCATAAAAAGTGTCGTTTAAAGTTTGCCACAAGCCACCTGGGAGACACACCAGACATGTGTAAGAAGGTGCTCTGGTCAGATGAAACCAAAATCGAACTTTTTGCCAACAATGCAAAACGTTATGTTTGGCGTAAAAGCAACACAGCTCATCACCCTGAACACACCATCCCCACTGTCAAACATGGTGGTGGCAGCATCATGGTTTGGGCCTGCTTTTCTTCAGCAGGGACAGGGAAGATGGTTAAAATTGATGGGAAGATGGATGGAGCCAAATACAAGGCCATTCTGGAAGAAAACCTGATGGAGTCTGCAAAAGACCTGAGACTGGGACGGAGATTTGTCTTCCAACAAGACAATGATCCAAAACATAAAGCAAAATCTACAATGGAATGGTTCACAAATAAACATATCCAGGTGTTAGAATGGCCAAGTCAAAGTCCAGACCTGAATCCAATCGAGAATCTGTGGAAAGAACTGAAAACTGCTGTTCACAAATGCTCTCCATCCAACCTCACTGAGCTCGAGCTGTTTTGCAAGGAGGAATGGGCAAAAATTTCAGTCTCTCGATGTGCAAATTTGATAGAGACATACCCCAAGCGACTTACAGCTGTAATCGCAGCAAAAGGTGGCGCTACAAAGTATTAACTTAAGGGGGCTGAATAATTTTGCTCGCCCAATTTTTCAGTTTTTTACTTGTTGGAAAAGTTTGAAATATCCAATAAATTTCGTTCCACTTCATGATTGTGTCCCACCTGTTGTTGATTCTTCACAAAAAATTACAGTTTTATATCTTTATGTTTGAGGCCTGAAATGTGGCAAAAGGTCGAACAGTTCAAGGGGGCCGAATACTTTCGCAAGGCACTGTATTTCTTGTTTCTATGGTTTATTACTAACATGGTGTGAAAATTGGTGCAGCAGAAGAGAACATGTGCACAGCAGAATAAAATACAAATACAAGCAATGGATGTATTGAGTCACCACTTTATTGTGAAGCAGCCTTCTTCTCGATTATTTACATTAACTGCTTCCTTGCATCTTGATACAGCTCTTTTGTGGATGTAGTATTTCCTGTTTGTCTCAGATCAGAGTTCTGATTGGGTTGGTGAAATCTGAGCGACAAAGTGTCTGTGCAGCAAAACTTACACCATGCTCGTATTAAACCAATCAGTATCAATGTATAGTTTAGGATATACCTTACATCCTGACTTACAAGCAAACTTTGAGTTTATGAAAAACTGCGAATTCTTAAAGCCCTGAGTGTCTCCGTTCATATGAAGCATTAACAGTTACTGTGGAGTGTTGAACACGGGGTACCACCAAAAGAGGCAGATAATGTCACAAGTAACTTTTACATTAGGCGATAAGACTTTTATCTCAGGTAATTAGAGGCATTTGTAAATTTTAGCATGTGAAGTTTATTCCCAGGCTTCTGCACATTAGACGTCGACCAATTGATGGATTTAATCTGAACTGATAACCGATTGCTGGAATTATCGGTAATCAGAAAAAAATCTACAATGATAGTTTTTCTAGGTTACGTATGTTGCGAGAGCGGCTGAGAACGGTTCGCTTTCATTATACGGTACAAGAGCAGCCTCTAGAGGTGAATTAAAAACTATCACTGACAAATTTTGTTGTCTTATTTGAAGTGTTTTTTAATTCATTTTTGATGTCTCTATTTATTCATTTTTTTGGAGTGTTTCTTTTTGGTTCAGTTTATTTGTATATCTTTTATTCACATTAATACTTATTAATAGTTCATATTTATTCATATTTATATATTTATTTCATTTTCAAAAGTACAGTACATTTTAATAGTACAGTCAGTAGTTTATTTTTGTAATAAAATTAATAATAAACAGCAATATTTTACTTTCAGCATTATGTTCTCATTCAGTATCAATTTTAAAAACTATCGGTTGGTTATCGGCAGGTACCGCCCTACTTACTTTTCAGTATCGGAAAAATCCACTATCAGTTGCCCTCTATTACACATATAACAATACATTTAACATTTCTATTCCTCCTCTGCTTCAAGCCTTCTTATTCATGGTGATTACAGCACTTTAAAGTCAGCCTCTTCCATTCACAGTTTGTGGAGAATAAGCAGCTATACATCTCTCCCTCTTGTTTTGTTCCAGATTATATGCTGTTGTTAAACAGTGCATGGGGAAGCTTTTACCTTCTCATTACGGTAACAATGCAACTCAAATAAAAATACATCATGATGACAATTAACTTTTGATGGCAGTTGAGGCACTCAGTGGAGGCTAAAACGCTTTCGAGTCTTTCAGCTGATATAGGTTTTGACTGTTCTGAGTGGGAAGGAAAAAATATGTTGATGGTTCAACGAAAAGGCTATTTAAAAGATGTTAAATGAAATTACCTTTGACAGTTATGGCCATGGCAGACACTGAGACAGCTGTTAATTCAACATGAAAGCATTGGTTGTTAGCGAGCTCACGCTAAGCTCTCGGGAGACGATTTGATGGTAGCAAGGCTCATGTTTCCGCAATGAGCCTGTCATGACACTGTCTGATCTAAGAAACCTTTTAGTTAACAGATAAAAACCAAAACACTGAAAATGTTAATAAGATATAATAAGAGATAGCTGAAAAGACCAGTGTGAACTAGTAAAAACGCAAATGTGACGTCATTAGCGGACTGTGAATATTTTTGTTGATAGGGTCAGGCAGTATTGTAATTATCTCATGAGCTAGAATTGGTGTATAACACTTCAACAGTGACCTTGCATACGCAGTGGTGTGTGTATGTGTGTGTGTGTGTGTGTGTGTGTGTAGCCCTCCAGGCTAGCCTGTCATCACAGCTCTACGTGAAAGGTGCTAGGCGCTAATCATGATAGCCTCCTATAGTTCTCTTAATTAGCTGAACCTTTTTTCCTCCTGCTTCACACAACAAGAATTTAACTCTTATATTGAGTTGAGAGACTCAGAGTGTCCTCAACAAATAGATTAAACCCCAGAATTAGAATATGTCAAATTAGACTAAAACAAGACTTGTGTCATGCCAATAAGAACATTTCTGTAGGATACTCTTTAACACTGTGGTTCTCATAAAAAACTTTAATTCTCTTCTAAAAAACTTTAATTTCATCACATTCCTCCCACATAATAATTCTCTTTTTCAACTTACAGACACATATAAGTCTCTTGCAGTATGGATAAAAGCCTGACACAAAAGAGAATGATCAGCTTCACATTCTTGTTTTCCCTTAAATTTAGAAAAGAATGGGTTACAAATTAAGGCTAAAAATAAGAGAGCAAAATTTTTGTTTTGTTTTCAAGGTAAAAATGTGAATTGTGCACTTAAGTAAGCTGTGGAGTTGTCAATATATATTGTATATATATATATACACACACATACACACACCGTTGTGCCCAAAAGTTTGCATACCCCTTGCAGAACCTGCTAAATCTTAATGCTGTTAACAAAATAAAAAAAGAGTTGTTCACATAACTGATGTTTACATATAGTCCACAAGACAAGTTAACAGCTGAATTTATAAAAAATTACCCCCTTTCGTCTAATGCCTGTTGTTGGGTTTTATAGTATTTATACAACCAGCAATAGTTAGTGTAGCCATCATGTGCCGGGGTGGGGGGGGGGAGAGATTAATCAAGTGTAAATGAACCACATGTAAAATGACATAAATGAATCATATATAAATCTTGTGGGAGGTATGTTACTGGGGTTAAAAGTTTGATTCTGTATGGATTTATGAAAATGAATGTGTGGAGTTTGCATTTTCTCCCCGTGCGTCGGGGGTTTCCTCCGGGTACTCCGGTTTCCTCCCCCAGTCCAAAGACATGCATGGTAGGCTGATTGGCGTGTCTAAAGTGTCCGTAGTGTATGAATGTGTGTGTGAGTGTGTATGTGATTGTGCCCTGCGATGGACTGGCACCCTGTCCAGGGTGTACCCGGCCTTGTGCCCCATGCTTCCTGGGATAGGCTCCAGGTTCCCCGTGACCCTGAAAAGGAGTAAGCGGTTGAAGATGGATGGATGGATGGATCATATGTAATTAAATCACATGTACATGAATCATAAGTAAATTGATCATATGAAACTGTTATCGGGGTAAAAAATGTTGAGTCTGTATTGATATATTTTGTTGTACTCTGAAAAGTGTATGAGAATCAATAAAAATTGTTGTCAAAAAAAAAATTTTTTTTTACCCCTTTCAAAAGTTTACATTATGCTTGATTCTTAATACTGTGTGTTGTTACCTAGATGATCCATGACTGTTTTTTTATTTTGTGATAGTTGTTCATAAGTCCCTTGTTTGTTCTGATCAGTTAAACTGTCCACTGTTCTTCAGAAAGAATCTCCAGGTCCTGCACATTCTATGGAGGTCCACTCCAATTCTTATAGCTGTGGTTTTTCCTTACACTTGTCTTTGCACTTTATTTCTGGTCAGTTGCTTGAAACTTATGACTTTGGTGTTTAATTGGTGTTACTTTCAGCTCTTTCAGCAGCTTGAATGCTTACACTGTGTCCTTGAAATAGAATAAAAAATAATCTGCCAGAAGAATACATATAAATTTAAATGTGAAATTACCAATGGAGTGTCTTGAGCCATTATTAGTAGAGGGGAGTTAAAGGAAATAGTAATACCACAGGTAGCTCCAATCACAGGCATCTCCACTCGTCCTGGAGCTACATCACTAGTAGCCCATGATCCAAGCACACGTGTTCCCCTAGCAACCCGTGCAGCCCATTCAGATGGTAGTGAGAGCGTGACAAGCTCACAACAAGTCATGAGGCACTCTTGAATGTCATTGGGGTGGAGTGGGAGTGTCGGGGTCACTGAGAGATGAGAGGGGTGAGTTAATTATAATAATTAGGGCTTGACTAACAAATCCATTACTCATGCTATAAGGGTTTGGAGAGTGGTGATGCACTGAAGGACATGAATGAGCAGAACCTTTTTAGACAAATGTTGCCAATGGACAGCAGAACACTCTCCAGTTCACAGCTTCGTGTCACTCCTCTGTAGGCTGGATAATGGAACATGAAATGAATGGGAGCCTTTTTGGGGTTGATCACGCTTCGAGGACGGGTGTTTATTCAGTGGGCAGATATTTTTAGGTCTACAATGACGCTTAATCTTGCTTTGTGGAATACACTGAATCACGGAAAGAGCGCCGAGTGTCTCCTTTCAGCTTCTTTAAGGGGAGTGTATGACCTGTAAAGTGTGTTTCCATAGATGCAAAGGGTAAGGTTTGTACAACTAGCACTAGCAATATGCTTGAGGGTTGTAGTTGTCGGTGAAAAAAGTTATAAAAATGGAAAATAGGCTTGAATTGTCTTTGTATTTATTGTACTCCACTGATAAAATGCACATCAATATACTGTTATATGGATGTTATATTTGCCTATGTATCAAAAATTATATAAATATGATTTTTTTTTAATCATTTTAACTTTCAGATTATTTTAATCAGTATAAAGAAGACAAAATAATAGTTGCATATAAGCAGATTTAAAAAGTGGTTATGTGGAACACCCTGAAGTCCATGATTATACTTTATTTAATAATAATTTACACATACATAATTTTACACTCAAGTGTAATCATTTTACACTCTGAATCATGTATTTCTGTGTAGATTAATGAAAATAATATCAATAAAACACCAAACCTCACCATAAACCCACATTATCTTAACCACTCAAGTCCCAGGACCTGTCGACGGATTCTCCTCCTCATTTGTTCCAGTACTTGTTACTATATGATTAACAGTAATTGCTGAAAACTATGACTTCAGTAACTGATGAGTGACGGAATAATAAATTTAGACTTTGAAGGATTAAACTAAGAATTAGATTTAGACCTATAAGCATTTCTAACTGAAGTATCACAATGCATTGGTTTAACATATCAAAACAAACAAAAAAAGAAACCATAAAGTTAGTCTGTGATTCTCACTGTTCTGTGTAAACATGTAGACATTGCAGAAAAAACAAGCATGGCGCTCTTAAACAAGCCACACATATTGTTATAGATCTTATGAGATGCGAGAGGCTGACTGACTTCTAAGAACAACGGTATGAAGCGCAGAGTTGTGTAACATGTTTATTGTTTCATGGCTCAATCACAACCCTGGCTCACATATTCCACCACCCCCTCACTTCTGCCGCCCTCGCTGGTTAATGAGTTCGGGTTTTTCTTGCAGACAAAAGTGATGGCTCCCCCTTCCTACGCAACAATTAAGAGACAGCCACTATCAACCCATCTGTCGGAACCCAGCGCTTCGAAACATCGGACGAATACGAATGCCCGAGCCTTACGTGCTTCCATTTCCCAGAGATTTCCCTTAATGGATGGGTGTCTAAATATAACACAGTGTGTGTATGATTCTGCCACACTATCACACTTACTACGCATATCTGTAGTTTAAAAGCAGGGCACAGTAAAAGCAAGGAGTAAATGGCATTTTGGGATGATGGTGTACCATTTATAAAGAAATTGTTGTTAGAGTAGATAATAAATATCTGTTAAATATAAGTTACAATGTTTTTAAAATGACCTATTTTAAAGAACTAATACACAATTTAAATACATATGAGATAAAGAAATTCTCTAAACCCCTAAAACTTTTATCCGACTTTGTATATTGCTAATAAAGTCCATACGTGGGAAACTAATACTGTTATACCATGTAATATCAACCATGATATTAGGTTGTAGTTATCATTATGTTGTACAGCTCTCCTATTATTCATACCATTTCACTCCCATAAAAGGTTTCAGCATCATTTGTGCTGCGTTTGCAATAACACTAACCTGACTGAGAGTCTCATGGAGCCTAAGCAGTGGTAGAAGTGTCGGATACAGCATGTCAGATCAAAGCAAATAATTTGAATATAAATAAAATAATGGAAGTGCTCGTCTATTTTGTATTTCCACCTTTTATATGAAATATGTGAAATTTAAATATGCATATGTTAACAGAACTTCAGTTACCTCTATGAACAAAAACAAAATAAATAAATAAATCCCTGTACAGCTTGCTTATGTTTTTTTATTATTATTATTATTATTATTATTATTATTATTATTATTATTATTATTATTAACCATTAAACGAATGTTTAACCAGATCCAATGGCATTTGCCCATTCACACCACCTCCCTCACAGCACGAACTCTCTCCCATAACAAAAATTATTCTACAGCACAAAAAACAAAACAATTAAGCAGAAATATACAACATAAATTTGGATGTATAGCATGCCTTAGTGTAAAGCAAGAAGATATTCCTAAAGTAGAAAACCCAGAGTAAGCCAGAAAAAGCTTTTCGATTTTGTTTTGTTGCAAGATTTTATATTGTTTGCTTGTATTTTCTCATTTCTAAGTCGCTTTGGATAAAAGCATCTGCTAAATGAATAAATGTAAATGTAAATGTAACTGTGTTCATAATTTAAGGTCTTTAAAGCTTTGTACAAAACATAAAGATACAAAATCAACCGAATGGTTTGGATTCTTAGGAAACGTATTTGTTGGTTTGCCATTCTGGGTAAACCCTTTAAGATTTTACATGTATCATGATGTGCATGTATCTTTCAGGGTTGTAGAACCTATTAAAGCTAAAAACCCATGAACTATCCAAAGAATGCTTCTTCCCTTAGAGTGCAGATATCCATTCATGGAAACAGTGTGTGCTTTGCTATGATACAGAAACCAAATAAGCATTCAGCATGTCAGATCAAAGCAGGCTGGCACGGTGATGAAGTGAGGCTTTTGGCAGAGGACTTGGTGCAAAGGACGGGAGCAAGTGAGAATCATTAACATGGCACTCATCAGAGAGAGAGCGAGAGAGAGACAGAGAGAGAGCGAGAGCGAGAGAGAGACAGAGAGAGAGAGAGAGAGAGAGAGAGAGAGAGAGAGAGAGAGAGAGAGAGAGAGAGAGAGAGGGAGACCTTAAAGACAGACCAAACAGATGCTCTTTTGGAATTGTGCACTTAAGTAAGCTACATAACACTACTGTTAAGAGTCATAACGTGTAATTCAGGGGTTCTCAAACCTATTGCAGTCAACTGTATAAAGAATTCCATGGACTTCATCAGTACAGATTTATTTTATGAACATAATCCAACAATTTCATGTTTAGGCTCATGTTTAGGAGCAACGTGACCTCGTCACAAACAGATCGCTCCTCTTGTAATAAACGACAGAATTTATACTTCAAGCACACATATACAGCATGTATAATGACAAAAAACTTGAATTAAAGTAAACCTTTTAAATTAATCCCACCAATTTCCCCAACCCCTTGCACACCGTATTTTGGATTTAAACATAAGTTTGTGCTCATGCATCACTGTCATGCTTTCCTGCTACACAAGCCCCGCGTTGCCTAGTAGGCAGGTTTATAACTTTCTTTGCAGCATTTAATATAAAATGCCTTAAACCACTTTTCCACTGCATGGTACACAACTCAAATCGGCTAGCTTTACTTTTCTGAGCTTGTTTTTCCATTGCCGTTTAGTTCCACCTCAAAGTAGGTGCCGTCTCCTACTCAATTTCACACAGGAATAATGTTGTATTATCGAAACCCTGTACAAAACACGGTTAGGCCGTATTCCAAATGCCTTTCCTGTTCACTGAACATGGACCCTATTAAGGATGTAAAATAATGGCCTTCTAGAACCTATGTAGTGTTCTATCGGTGTTTTCCACTGCACGGTATGGCTCGACTTTATTCTTGTGGGGGGGTTTTCCACTTTGGATAGTACCTGGTACTTTTGTTAGTACCACCTCGGTCAAGGTTCCCAGCGAGCTGAGTCGACACTAAATGTGAGCCACGCACTACGAGAGGGAATTCTCCTTAACGAGTGGTTATGTATTGCGCCTGAATAAATGTGTCAATTAATAGTCTATAACTTGAAAATTATGTATGGGTTAGGGTTAGTTATACCTTTTATTATTACTGAATTTTGTTTTATTTATGTCTGATAGTAAAACAAAATTCAGTAATAATAAGTCATAAATAATATTTTTTTTAAAAAGCAAATAAACCCCTGACCCTGAGAAAGGATAAATCGGATGAAGATGAGTGAGAGTGAGTAAGCAAATAAAATCAAATAAAAGATCACAATATAAATTCCACTTACAAAGTCAGACATTTCTGTACAACATGACTCTATAAAAAATCATTTACATTTGCTTGTGATAAAAATTGGAAATGATTTCCTGGGTCCATCTTACAAAACAAGTCTTTCGCAGTTTGACCTGATAAATGGTGCTGTCCCATGACATTATAAATAGATCAAACTAGAAAAATATGTTATCTTGTCAAGGGAGCGTTGCAATATTGGCATTATGGTCATTCTTCGTCTTTCAATAGATATTGCATATTGTATAGCACGTCATTTGGGACACAATTTTGGTCTGAACTTTCTGCCATGTTTCTGATGGGTGTTTTAGCAACAAAAGTTACCCAGTGAGTAAATGTGCCCCATGCCGTGTGCAGACCGAATAATTGATAATGAGCTTCCTTGACAATGATTTATCGATTAGTTGTTGCAGCTCTAAATAATAGTTTTTCTAATGATGGCTTGTAATTTCAAGCACTGTAAAAAAAAACATTTTGAATTGTGGATCCACTGCCTATATTTCACAAACCCAAGTGTCCCCAGTCCCCACTTTGAATGGCTTAGCAGGATGTAAGTCTACAGGATGAGTTTTGATGTTTGACTCTAAAAGTGATATCATCTATCCTTCAGCAGAAAACCGAAGCTGCTAAGGATTTTTGCTCATCTATGATTAGGACTGGATGATAAACCATAAATTAATCACTATCATAATTTTAGTCATGCAATTAGCAATTCCCCAAATGCCACTTTAAATATGATTCATTCCGCATGATCACGCAGTTTCCACTAAACGTACTCGAAGTGTGCTGACTAACTGTTCCTCTGAGCTTGCAGGGCTAATGATGCAAGCAACAAAAATCTTCTGTCCTGTTTAAAACTGAGCCACAGATGCACTTGATTTTTTTAATAAGCATTTCAAGTTAATTGAATGAGTAATGCACCAAAAGGTGTTCATTAACCAAATCTGGAACAATTTTGAGCCCACGCTTACCAACATTAAATAATGCCAATAGATTATAATTAAGAAATGTTTTTCTTAATATTTTTAATCAATCATTCATGTTAACTTTACAGATATTCGGTCTCAAATGGACTATAGTAGAATGAGGAAAGTGATAATTGTACATGAGTCAAGACTATTAATGAAGTGAAGGACATTTTCCAGAGGTTGAATATATGGAAAGAATGAAGCCAGTGCTGATGTGAGGCAGCTGGATCACTGTGCTGTTCTATGCCACTGCTCATTTCCAGACAAAACATCCACTCCTGCTTTCCTTTCCTCGCCAGCCGACCCGATTTGCGGATGATCTGTTTATTCCGGCCCTGTCAACGCTCCTCGCACAGAATTAGAGACACCCTACAGCCTCCCCCCTTCTCCCATATCCAACATTAACCCTTAGATTTTCCTTGTCCACCTCTCTAGTTCTCAATTTGCACCTATTTTAGACCTTTGTAAGTAGGCCCTGTATTATTCTGCATGTTATATTACAAGATATTTCGTTTCAATTCATACAAAAACTAACCATAATATTGTTTCTCTCTCTCTCTCTCATTAGCAAAGCAAAACCAATAATGCTTTTTGGTTCTCCACAAGAAGTGACCAGTTTTGGTCTGACTCCATGAAAAGAAAAATCTGGGGGCAGAAGGCTCTACTTCATGTTCTGCCCACTGTAAAGCAGACAAAGGCATGTTTTCCTCCACTGACAGCGAGCAGTCAGGGCATCAGAATTAATGGCGGCCGTGTTAGTGCTGGGAAATCGGAGAACAGAGACTAAGGCACTAAACACTACCAAATTTGGAAAAAGATCGGTGCCTGCTCTAAAAGAGTTGGCCATCCAGCTATGCCTTGCTCAGGTTTATGGAACTACTGGTCATTATGTAGAAGCCAGTTTTGATTTCACATATAAAAAAAAACCTCCTCAATAGATGGAAAAACACTCTACTCTCATATTTATTTGATCAGATTTTCAGGTACATTTCAGAATAATACTGTACTTTCTCCCAGACCATCTCCTTGGGTGCCAGGAGGTATGCATATCACAATTACCATATATCACTTTCCTAACATTCCCTAACAACAATATAAGCCATAATATTAATGTACTCATTATTTATTAACATAAAATAAAATCACATAGTGAGCCATCATCTCACTAGACCTGCTGATAATTTCAGGTCAACCAAATACCAATTAGGGAAAATGTGTATTCTTTGATTCACCCAAGTAGGTAAAGACAGTTATATTTGGTTTTGTATTGGATTCGTTCATGTTCATATCTTTTATTACTTTACAAATGGTCCAATATGTATTCTTTTTACTTAAACAGGAAAAATATCACGTATATAATTTACATCAACAACAAACTACACTAAAACCAGCAATGTAATGAACTCCAAATTCCAAATACACAGCTCTAAGGCTTAAGCATTATTACATTTTACATTTACATTTTTATTCATTTAGCAGACGCTTTTATCCAAAGCGACTTACAAATGAGACACACTCACACACCAATGGTAGCAGAGCTGCATGCAAGGTGCTAGCTTGCCATCGGGGGCAACTTAGGGTTCAGTGTCTTGTCCAAGGACACTTTGGCATGGGATCACCCGGCCCGGGATTCGAACCACCAACCCTACGATTCGCGGATTAGCGGACAACCCGCTCTACCGACTGAGCCACAGCTGCCCTCATACTCATTATAATGAGTATATACAATAAACTCTAAGGAAAAAGGGCTCTTCAAGGGTGCATGGCAGACAACACCAAAGCACTATACAAGAAAGGTCAGAGCAGGCTTTTTTTCCTGAAAAAGCTCAGGTCCTTCGATGTGTGCAGCAGACTACTAGAGCTGTTCTCTCAGTTGATGGTGTGTTCTGCTGGGGAGCAGCAAAACACCTCAATACATCTCAATAAGCTAATTACAAAGGCCAACTCCATCTCAGGCCTGAAATGAATGTCATTGGAAACAATTACAGAGAAGAGAATGGTAACAAACCTGGAGAACATCATGAAAATCCTCTCTATGGCTCTTTTTCCATGGAGAACATTTAGCCCTAGGCCCATACCAACAATGTGTTTAAGGACACGCTATTGGGGGTCATTTCTACCAGCTGCCATCATGCTTTACATCTCCTCCCAGAGGGATGAACCCCTCGCTTCTCAGAATGAATAAACCATTGGGCAGAGTTTAGACATCTACAGTGCACACGTGAATCACCACCACTTGGTTGCTGTGAATGTCTGCTGTTGCTATTCCACACCTTGTTATAGTTTTGCATCTATTCTGTTATTGTTATTTTGATCTTGCCGTTCTGCACCTTGCACAGTTGCACCTTATTACATGACAAAGCATTTTTGCACCTGATTACTGAGGTATCTTTGTGCTGTGTTAATTGCTAATACATATATGCTGACTGTTATAACTTTGTCTGGCACTTCAATGTCCTTTGCTGCTATAACACCCAATTTCCCCCTGAATGTACATTTAAGTTTTGATCTAAGCACATTTATTAATGGAAAAGGTCATTTCCGGCATCTTGTACAGCTCAATACATATACACACACATACACACAAACACAACAAACTCACACTCCAAAGAAGCACTAAAGAATCAACATGCCTGGTCATAGGACACATACACATATACAAACAAGCCTACACTCTCTTTGACCTAGAAATGTGGAGGTGGTTGTAGGTGAGCAGAGCAAACACACACAGTACCAGTTTCATAATAGTCAAGGTCACTATCTCCAAAGTTTAAAAGCTCTCCACTTCATTTACACTGCTCTAGGGCCCACTGGGTGCACTCAGACCTGTGCATTTTACACCCCTGCTTCACCTGCCTCTAAAGGCAGGACCCTTAATGAGTTCCAAGTCAGACTAAAGTGTAAATGATGGTGATGAATCACTGAGGGCCTGCCTCATTACCCTTTCTTGAAGAAAGAGACTATCACATGGGTCTTCACTCTAACTGTTACACAGGAGTCTCAATAATGCTTAGGCGAACTAAAGGACCAAAGATCCTTGAGCCATTCAGCCTTTCCATTTCCACTTTGTTTGACCTGTTTTTGCTCACATAACGGCTTGTAGTTTATATGTTTACATGTACGCATGTGGTAAACATGTTTCCCATATGTCACATACCAGTCACATATAATGAAAAAATGCTCTTGATATTCGGGAGTTGCCTCTCTGCAAATGTTGCCATTTTCTGAACTACTTAGACATCCATTTAGAGAGGCGGGTTCCAGTACTTGATGTTCAACCATCAGTCACACCTGATTTGATGCCAGTGCTAACAATCTCAGTACAGTACAAATCATAAATTCATTAAAAAAACCAAGCAAGCAAATAAAAAAAACTCCAATTTGCTGTCCAGTTAGCTAGCATAATGTAACAACGCATGGCAAGCTATCTAGTTAAGTGCATTAACATAGACTAAGATAAACAAACACATATATGACTATTATCCTATTATAACAAAAAAGTCTGAAGAAACACATCATGTTTGTTCTTTTGACAAAAATCTGCAAGTTTTTCCATAGATTTCAGCTATGTGAAACAGTATTCTGTCCTCAGATCACACGTAATAGATATTATTCAACTCTTGTCGACTTTATTTTACTAAGTTTTGTCAGTTTTTCCACATAACCGTGTTTTCTTAATTCAGAAAACATCATGCATTATGTTTAAACATCTGGTACACACCAAATAAATACTTTTGTTTGTCTAAAGCTATATGCACACTGTGCGATTTTTAATATTGCTTTCCAACTGTTGCTTGTCAGACTGTATGAACATGATCCCAGCTGTAAGCCAATGTCTGCATTTACATAGTGCTTTTATCCAAAGTGCTTTACACTGTGTCTCATTCACCCATTCACACACACACTCACACACCAATGGTAGCAAGGACACTTCGGTATGTGGAGTCATGTGGGACGGGAATCGAACCGCTGAGTGGACAACCCAGTCTACCACCTGAGACACAGCTGCCCCTCTGTAGGATCTCAGTTGTAGACTGTGAGACAGTCAAGACGCAATCAACAGACACACACAAGAAGAGTTGTATGGAGTAGGAGAATCCTGCTTCTGCCACTGCTAGAATTTAATCGGAGGAAATATTTGATCGCAACGGCTCATTAATTGGCTGTCAGGGATCCTATGCCGAAGTGTCCTTGGGCAAGACACTGAACCCTAAGTTGCCCCCAATGGCAAGCTAGCACCTTGCATGGCAGCTCTGCTACCATTGGTGTGTGAATGTGCTCTCATTAGTAAGTCGCTTGTAAATATAAAAATGATATTTCTGTAAAGCTGCTTTGAGACAATGTACCATTGTAAAAAGCGCTATACAAATTGATAAAATTAAATTAAAATAAATTAAACAGAGACTACAGATTTTGGCCTAGGATTATAGGAATCTTTAAGGATTCTCAATATTTTCTCAGACGACCAAATCTTGGCCAAAATCGTACCGTGTGAACCTGGCTTAAGTCAATAGAAAGTCGAATATTTTCCCTCTGGTTTTTAAACCAACTTCTCTGCCAGGAAACTACAAATAAAAAAACTAATAGCCCAGACATTAAATTTGCTTGTCCTAGGTGCCCGGTCTACTGATTAGTCTGTCCATCATTCTGAGAATGGTGCAATGCGTTTGCAGTGTTTACTCAAACCAAAGACCATTATCAGACTCATCCCAAAAGTCTTCAACAAGTCCATTCATACAGCTTCCTCATCTCAGTTCTCTACCGAGTCCAAGAACATGCCTTGTCCTCCTGTCAACTCTCCCACACTTTCCTTCTCTCACAGCCTACCACCCATCAGTAATACCATCTGTAAGCTCCATCTCCATCAATACTCACATCTTCTTAGTAGTCAAGCCGATTGTCTGCAAGCTTCTGTTACAAAATTATGTGAAGCAGGCATGATGGCAGCAGGTTTTTATGCTCACATGTTGTCTCAGTCAACATAACATGCATTCATAACATAAAATACATCAGTGGATGTAGATGAAATACATGAAAACCGATTAGATGAAATACACGAAATCTGATATGATACCTATCCAATGGTTCAGGCCAATATTGGCCCTGATATTGACTCAGTATTGGACTTACACAACCCTGCAAACATTGCAAGCTCAGTGGAAAAGACATTGGGCTACTGATTGGAAGGTTGTGAATTCAATCCCCACCACTGCCAAACTGCCAGTGTTGGGCCCTTGAGTAAGGCCCTTAACCCTCAACTGCTCAGATGTATAAATTAAATAAAATGTAAGTTGGCGTCTGCCAAATGCTATAAAAAAAAAAAGTTTTCTGAAGAAATTTTTAATAAATATGGATTTTTAGCTTCCAAAAATGGTTTTACTTAGAAACCTCTCTAATTCAAACACTTCTAGTTTTAGCGCTCTCCATAGAACCAAATAAGCTTTATGTTTTGCATGTATACACAACAGTACATTATTAAACCTAAGACAAAAATATCTTGATAAATTCTCACATGAACTTGAGATGTGAGAGTATCATTTTTTCCATCTTTATTTTAAATTCTGAGACTACATGTTTTGTTCACATGTTAACAATACGATCTTTAGTGTTAATTGTGTCTCATGTATCAATCTGTTAGAAAGCTGAGAGAAAATTATCTAAATAACCTAAACTACAGAACTAAGAATTTCCTGCTAGAGTCACAAAAGTTCCAGTAACTTCATACTCATGTGCATATGTTTATAAAATCTAATCACATGCAAAGGCATGATTGATTTACATTCAGAGATGTCCACAACTCCATGAATGATGACTAACCAGTGAAAGGGCGCCTCCTTGGCATCACATGCTTTCAATTTTCCAGTAATGCAGCTCATCCATTGCAGAGCATCAGCAACCATTGACACACACTAACTCTTCCTCAGCTACAGAGCATTTCTTTTATCATACACTTATGACTAGTCTGGTTTGTCTTTGAAGTCATTAAAATATAATGATGTAATCTATATCTAAAATTACAGGAACTCATCACTAATTATATGATTAAATCATTCGAGGTTCACATTCATTAATCTCCTTATACATAAATTACAGGGAAAAAAAAACAACTCAGTAGCTCTCATAGGACGTGAACGTTTTTCTGAACTGGATTGTCATGAATGCCAAATTTCACATGTAAATGGTCCTGAGAACGAATTACAAATAAATCTATTTGCATCCATCATGATAAACGTGGCCTGTTGTTGTCATCTCATGATGTTATTGTAACCAACTTCTGTAAATGAGAAAGCTGTACTCATTTTAAAAACTAGTAGTAGATTAGTGGACTGGTAGTGGACTCAAATGTTTGGACCACACTTTCCTTTTCAGAAGAGTACCATGAGGGTGTGGGTGTGTGGTGGTATTGCTTTTTTTTATGTTAACAATTTTTATTGATTCTCATACACTTTTCAGAGTACAACAAGATATATCAATACAGAATCAACATAGAATCAACATTTTTTTTTTTACCCCGATAACAGATTACATATGATCAATTTACTTATGATTCATGTACATGTGATTTAATTACATATGATTCATTTTCATAAATCCATACAGAATCTTTTAACCCCAGTAACATACCTCCCACAAGATTTTTATATATGATTCATTTATATATGATTCATTTATATATGACTCATCTATATCATTTTACATGTGGTTCATTTACACTTGATTCACCCCCCCCCCCCCC
>JAFFST010045406.1:32227-46532 GCA_022414735.1 Noturus placidus
AGTGTGCACTTGTAAGTCGCTTTGGATAAAAGCGTCTGCTAAATGAATAAATGTAAATGTAAATGTAAGATGGATGGGATAATATATAGCATGGTGTTATATTTGGTTTAATGTTTTATTATAACTTTGTTAAGACTTTTATCTGTGCTAGTGCGCTCCTGGCGGCCATGTTGATTAGCGGTTACTGTGTGTGGCTTCACGCGAAGTGAGTTTGAACCGTTTGGCAGCTCTGATTTCCAAACAAACTTGTTGCTGCTAAACTCGTTAACCGTTCAACACGGTTTCCGTTTTGATCTGAGCTCTTAAGTGGATGCAGAAATACACACGCACACACCGCTTGGACTTTGTGTGCTTATTATATTAGTTGATCTAGAACAGTATATTGACAGAGTGCTGTGACTTTGCCAGTGTTTGTGGAAAGGCGCTGGTGGGTAACGGATGCACTGAGTCACTGTGCTTATCTTAAATAGTGAGCGACTTTTCCGCCAATGAGTATTCGAGCATGACTGCAGGGGCTTAAAAATACTGTTTAGTTATGATGTATTCACATTGAAAAGAGAAACCAGCTCATTCCTATTGTGCATTTTCATTAGACATGGTCTTTCCTCCTGCTTTACAGGACATGATGAGTAGAGAAGAAGACTCTATGGAGAAACTGGACTCTGAATTTGATCACTATTTAGTTGACATGAAACCCTTCGTGCTCAGACTTCCAGATAAATCAGGTCAGTTTTACTGATGAACTAAACACAGCTGGGTTTTTGTGTTTACATCTTGGGGCAAGACATTTTTATATTCAAAAGCAATACATACTCAGTGTCCATCTTTATTGTACACCACATTCATGCTGTTTTCTAATCAGCCAATCATGTGACAGCATTGCAATGCTTAAAATCATGCAGATACAGGTCAAGAGCTTCAGTTAATGTTCACATCAAACATCAGAGTGAAGAGAAAGCGTGATCTCTGATTTTAACCACGGCATGGTTGTTGGTGTCAGATGGGCTGGTTTGAGTATTTCAGACACTACTGATCTCCTGGGATTTTCCACACACAACAGTCTCTAGAGCAGGGGTCTTCAACGTTTTCCAGGCCAAGGACCCCCAAACTGATGGCGAGATGGAGCGGGGACCCCCTAATTATATATATTGTGTTATATCAAACTAGTACCAAAACTTTCGCGACCCCCATGGAGTACCTCCGCGGACCCCCTGTTGAAGACCTCCGCTCTAGACTTCATTCAGAACGGTGAGAAAAACAGAAAACACTGAGTGAGCGACAGTTCTGTCGAAGGAAACGCCTTGTTGATGTGAGAGATCTGAGGAGAATGACCAGACTGGTTTGAGCTGACAGGAAATGTATATGCAGAGGTTCTTAACCTTTTGTAAATCTAGCCCCCCCCCCCCCATGTGGCGTGGTACAACCCCCCCAGCCAATCTATAATCTGATTTTGATAGATTTTTTTTGCGTTTGTGTTTTTGTACTTTTTTAAATTACTTTTCATAACTTTTATAATTTTATAACTATTTTGAACAGGAGAACCAGGCTGTAATAACGTGGACTATTTTATGAACATAAGATGATTGCATTCCAATCGTTTTATATTAAAAAAAAACATTCTCATATGAATGATGTAAATTGGGACGAAGGGTGTGTCTCGCTTTATCCATGAGATTGTTAAATCTCTGGCTTTCAGACACTCACTGAACAGATCCGATGCAGAGAGAGGTGCGAGTGCAGCAGAAAGACTTCACGCTTACAGGACAGTACTGGCGGCATTTGGAAAGTTGCTAAGGTTTGTCCAAAAATTCGCTAGATTTGTTGCTATGCGTTTTTTTGCAACAAAAAAAGTGGCTAAAGGGGTCTGAAAACTCGCCACGGTGGCAACACTGGTCTGCACTGACAGCTAGATAAAAGGCAGGATAAGCTCCTCCTCTCCCCAGCAAAAAGAAAATACAGAGGGAGAGGGAAACCAGGGTTTTTCATTTATGCGCACATTATTTAAAAAGCTATAATCATTTGGGGAGTCCCTAAATGATTCCCTGTCTGTTTTTTTCTTGAAAACAATGTGCGCCCCCTTCCGATCTCTCTGGACTATAGTCATTCAAATAAGCGCTCACTACAACTGTGGTGAACAGAAAAGCATCTCAGCATGCACAAAATATTGACCTTGAGGTGGATGAGCTACATCATGGTCCAATCCTGTCAATCAACAAGAACAAGAATCTGAGACACAGACTCACCCAAACTGGTTGTACCGAGTGCTTATTTGAGTTATTCTAGACTTCCTGTCAGCTCAAATCAGTCGGGTCATTCTTCTCAGATCTCTCTCTTCAACAAGGCGTTTCCTCCGACAGAACTGTCGCTCACTCAGTGTTTTTTGTTTTTTGCACTTTTCTGAGTAAACTATAGAGACTTGTGTGTGTGAAAATCTCAGGAGATCAGTAGTTTCTGAAATACTCAAACCAGCCCATCTGACACCTACAACCATTCTGATGTGTTCTCTTCATTCTAATGTGTCCAGGTGGATTCTACACACTAGTGGTTGACGAGATTCTCCCCCCCTCCCCCAATACTAAATAAAGCACTTTGAGTGTCTAGAAAAGCGCTATATAAATGTAACTGTAAAATATGATTTTGATTCAATATTTGATAATGCCTCTGAATCTGGTACAATACAATACAAATTCATAGCATCCAGTGACAATATCCATCAACATGTGACCAACTTTGTTCAGAATCTAGGGAAATATTGTTGTCATGAGTCAGATACAATTGCAGATTTAAAAAATAACTAAATAACCAAACAACTAAAAAAAAACCAGGCGAGGACTGGAAAAGGACCCAAAAACTGGAACGACTAAAACAAGGACCTAGACTAAGGCTAGTCAAGACAAAGCAAGTCAAGGCAAGGCAAAGAAAAGAAAACTCAACATGAAAGCAGAAACCACTCGTGGTGTAAATATAACATTACACACTGGCAGCCATGTCAACTATGCACAAACACAGTCTCTGCGTTCACACCATGTAGTAATTACTGCTAAATAAGACCTTTAAGCTGTACTCGTGTTCGACACATGTGAACCAAAGAGGGCTTTGGCTGAATGTGTGATGTGATGACGTCACATGAAGCATCTTTGCTCAGATCTGCGGAAAATCTGTGGTAATTATTTCAAAAATTGTACGCTCCTCCAAATATTGTGAATTTTGCTTGATTTTGTGTTGAATTTCCGTGATCGCAAAATCCTGGAGGAACTGATTAGTGTTTTTCCTTAAAGAGCTTAAACTCCTCCTCAATGACCCAAATAACACAATCGGACTGATCCAGATTTTGAGGAATGAGCAGTCATGTTAGGTGAAGTTTACAGTCTGATGTTTAGTATCATTGTATCTGCTTATAGCCTTTTTACACCTGCGTACAGTGCAGTGCGGTGAATTAGTATATGTGAATAGTTTTATGAGAACAATGTTAAAGCATTTTTTACAGACTTTCATCTGATATATATGTGTGTGTGTGTGTGTGTGTGTATATATATATATGTGTGTGTGTATATATGTATGTATGTATGTATGTGTGTATATATGTATGTATGTGTGTATATATGTATGTATGTGTGTGTGTGTGTGTGTGTGCATATATATATATATATACACACACACACATGTGTTTTTGTGTTGGGCTACATCACACTACCCCCACTGTTCATTGTTTTCCTATAACAGCACACCCTGTCATATTTATCACACCACCTTGTACAAATGTGACCTCCAAATTGAATGTTGGCCTGTACTAACACCTCAAATCATTTAAACCAGAGCGTCAGCGGTGTGCCCTGTGGATTAAGAAGCTCTGTGATCCTTTGGCGTCCGGCTCTGGGTTGATGGGAAGGAAAAATCGAAATGCATACACCAGGCTTCTTCTCCACATGCTCAGGAAAGGAGTTCTCGAGGGACCGTTCACCTACAAGCCTGAAGCGGGAAGCCTCAAGACTTTACCAACGTACATGGTAAAAAAAATTCCTACCAAGAAAATTCTGTTTTAATCTAAAAAATATGGAAAACTGTTCAGTTTTTGAAAACTGTTCAGAAACCTTGCCTATTTGTTATTGCCTACTTGTTCAATTAGATTAGTATGGATGGCTGTGGCTCAGTTGGTAGAGCGGCTTGTTCAGTAATCGTAGGGTTGGCGGTTCGATTCCCGGCCCGCATGACTCCACACGCCGAAGTGTCGTTGAGCAAGACACTGAACCCCAGATTGTCCCTGATGGCAAGTTAGCGCCTTGCATGGCAGCTCTGCTACCATTAATAATTATCAATTTGTATAGCGCTTTTTACAATGGTACATTGTCTCAAAGCAGCTTTACAGAAATATCATTTTTACATTTACAAGCGACTTACTAATGAGAGCACATTCACACACCAATGATAGCAGAGCTGCCATGCAAGGTGCTAGCTTACCATTGGGGGCAACTTAGGGTTCAGTGTCTTGCCCAAGGACACTTCGGCATGGGATCACCCGGGCCGGGATTCGAACCGCCAACCCCACGGTTAGTGGATTAGTGGACAACCCGCTCTACCGACTGAGCCACAGCCGCCCTAAATTGGCCCACCATTGGTGTGTGAGTGCGTGTGTGAATGGGTGAATAAGACACAGTGTAAAGCACTTTGGATAAAAGCGCTATATAAGTGCGCCATTTAACATTTAGTATAGTTGAGGGGTGTCCTCACTTATCCGTAAAGGACCGGTGTGGGTGTAGGTTTTCATTCCATCCAAGCAGAAGCCACACCTGAGTCTATTGAAAGCCAAAATCATTGGGGTGATTGGGGTGAAAACCTGCACTCACACCAGCCCTTTCCAGTCAGGATTGGACACCCCTGGTATATTTTGATGAGCAAAAAAAAGCTAAATTTACAGCTTTTGTTTCATCTTATCCTGTCGTGTATGACCTCTTATTAAATGTGTATAAAGACATTATAAGACATAAGAAATCTAAAGCAGGGAAGGAAGTAAAAGAGATCATCGGTTCTTCTGGAGAATGTTTATAGGCAGTACAGTTAGCCAGCTTTGCTGATCTGCCAACAGTCTAATCTGAGTTCAGGAGAAATGTTATTTCATCTTACTGTGTACTGCACACTGTGTATGGCTGTGATAAGAGTAAAGATATACTTTTCTTGACTTTTACATTTATTAATTTAGCAGACGCTTTTGTGAACTTAAAGCTGCATTCATGCAACTTGTAAACTAGGTATTTTCCGAGAGCTCCGATTTGTACAACCTGACAGCTGCAATGTCATACAGGATAAACCCCCAAATGGTTGCGGCTTCAGCAGTAAAATGTAGTTAAGTAGTTATCTCATAATATTTCTGTGTAATAAATCCGTATAACTGATGATTATTAATGTCTAAATAATGCAAGATTAATCTGAAAATAAACAAAAGACATACAATACAGATTAACGTAGCTAGCACAGAGTTGGATAACCGTCTAATGTCATCTAGTAATTACGTGAACGCAGCCTAACATAAACCAAGCAATCAGTTGACTCCCTGATTGCTAGCTTTAGAAGCATAAATACTGATTTGAAATCTTTGCTTTCCTCACCAGTCAGTGTACTACGATGAGCCGCTGGCGTCCCGGTCTCGAGCACAGAGCTCCACCATGCTGCCAGACTGGGTTTCTGGTGAACTTGATCATGATGACACGTGGTGCGGTCTGCTGAAGGACTCCTCTCCACCTCATCCAAAGTCAAACAGGTATGACTTCACTAACTTCCCCCAGCCTTGGCGTTCTTTAATCTTAGTGTATTGAATACATTATATTTTGAATGTGGCTAAAAGGTTTGAATAACGTTGTGAATACACATAATTTATGTTGGGCTGGGCTTTCCAAGGCCTTAAACAAATCCCACTCTGCCACCAATGTTTGATATGCTACAGTGGGATGTACTGGATACAATTAAATCATTATTCATGGAAGCCCAAATCACTATATAAGATTTCAATTCGACTTCAGGCTGTAAAAGCATTAGCAGCACATTTTGCACGGTGTGTTCTTAAACCATGGTAGATAATCACATGACAAAAGTCAGGCTGCATGGAAGATTAATAGTGCTTGAGTGTTTTGTTTGATTTATTGCTCTAACTGGAAAGGTTCCATTTATGCTCCTGTTCCCCATGAGACACTTTATATTATAGTACTCGGTAACAACCAGTGTAACTACAATGAAGCATCACATGAATAAAAGGTAATTACAAGGCATTAAGTACAGAAATAAAATGCTAATTACAATATGTACTCGCGTTTGTGTAATTATATACCACCATGAAATATTGCCATGTTCAGTACCAAAGCTGATTCAGATGAGTGCAGCAATTCATACGAGGCAACATAAAAGAACGCTTGTAGAGTAACGGGGCAGATTTTATGATAGTATTCTTATTGACAGAGTATTGTTCTGTCAGCTATATTTCTTATTTTTTGTTTTTGTTTTTAATTCTGTCATTTAAAAATTAGATTTCAACATTTTATATCCATGTCACTATAGCGTGTAGCTATCCATCAACTTGATTAAAGTGCTTTGCGACTAAAGCACATTACTCAATGTTCACCCTGATTTCCTAGCCTGTGTCCAATCTTGGGCCATCTCCCCCTGTATACCTCCAATCCCCATGTTTTGTTAAGATTTTTTTAGGTTTTGTAAAATCCCCATGAAATCAAAATAGACGTTTTGTGGTTTTAGTCTGAACATGCTAGCCTTAAGGTTCTCTATAAAGTAGGATGCTTCAAAACAATGACAGTTCGCATTTAGAAGATACATGCATGCAAAATATACAGTCTCTCTCTGTACCACCGATACGGATCAACAGCATTGATGACATCGTGTTGCACTTCAGCTGCTCATCAGGTTTTCTGTCCGATCAAATGCTCTCTAGAATTAGAAGTGTCCAAGCGTGCCCAAGATTATAAACGTCACCTTGAAGAAGTTGCCGTCTCTGGCTGTTTGAAGGTACATGCTTTTATTCAGTCTCTTAAGAAGGAAGGAATTTTTCTGATTTTTGTTTTCTTGTCAAGTATGGCTGTGAGGTAAGCTAAATGCTACTGGTTTTTTAAAAAATGGTGGAGGAGCCACTCGACATGCCCCGCCCTGACATCCTGTTTAAGTGGAAATCCCATCAACATGTTGAATAACACTGTGCGTTTCAAGGCACTTCGTTGTATCTCTCTCTCTCTCTCTCTCTCTCTATCTCTCTCTCTCTCTATATATATATATATATATATATATATATATATATATATATATATATCCCAGAATAAAGCCATTCATACACAATCATTGTTAAGTTAGAACTTCCTGGTCATATTTATAACATATTTATGACTTTTGCCATCCTCTCCAAACCCCAAAGATTTTCATTCTGCCTATGTACAGTATATAAGTAAACTCATAAGCAGCTGGATACTGCTTCCAGGCAATTCCATCCAGGCAACATGGCATGCTCTTTGAACTCAGACAAAATCCTATTAAATCAGCTGTTATGGCTGGCACCGAGCCGAAACTAACACCGCACATAGAAAAATGGGCAAGAGTACCGTCTCGCTTTTGTGGCGCAAAAACAACCTTTTGAAGCTTTTTCTCTGCCTGATCCACTTGACTGGAGAACTTTTTTTTCTTCACACATCAAAAGGATGAGGAATATTTAGGCAAAGCGAGACTAAACACTCATGACTAGTGGTTTCAGTTATTGCGTACATCTTCCGGAATTGTATTTCCATGTTCTTTGCTGTCGCACATGCGGTGTCTTGATTTCACTGCCTGAACTTTAATACCATTCCGCGATGAAAGCCTTTCCTTAAACGTTCTGTTCATCCAATTACAAGCTGGTTATAAGAAAGACAGAAAGCTGCCTCTAAACAGGGCTACATACCACAGTACTGTAGAATTCTCAGATCTGATATTTGAGGAATTCGTATTATCAACTTCAAGACGTTCTAGCTGATATATATTAGCTTGTTTTATGGATGTTCTGCAAGATAAAAACGATAAAAGTATACTGTGTCATTCTTTAATTGGTAAATTGTTGTGATGTAAGAGGAATAAAATATTTTGGGATGACTGGGTGGTAATGGTTGATTATTTTCTTGTAATAGCATTCTACATCATGGTTTCTTACATTCCTTACTTATTTGGTAGTCAGAATGTTCAGTGTGATACTCGCGCTGACATTTAATCTTTGTACTGTGATACTGTTGGGGACTTACCTATAGTAGAACAGCTTAGGAGTGGTGGAGAAGGTGTTAGTGCTGCAAACGCTCATCACAAAGAAGTAGATAATTAATGATAATTAATGATGATAAAGTATTTATCTTATCTTTAGCCTTAATTGTCACTGAGCCTTAATACAGATTATTGTATAAATATGGAACTCTCCTATTTGCTCATAATGTCTGTAAAACAGGCTTGAATGATTGAGAAATTTTATAGCATTTCTAAAAACGTTCAGTGCATGTAGAAATGTTGCTTTTTTCTTTTCTTTTTTTTTTGGTGGTGATGTCATCATCTGCTCTTTCTGATAGGAGGAGTCATGTTCTCTGCATTAAAAAGCTGACCTTCCTACACTGCATTTGATCTGTTCCTTTTGAAGTAAGGGCTCCTCTTAATCAGAGGAGACAGAACCAAATGTAGGGAATGAGTTTTGCATTTTTTTTGCCTAGCTGCACTTTGAAAGTGTGGACTTGTTGGGGGAGGGATTGAAGTCCAGGGTCTGATTTGGTATGCTCATTAAAGGCATTTAGATCACAGGCCAAGTCCTTGTGGAGCAGTTCTTTCATGTGTCCTTCTCGTTTAGATTAGATGAAAAGGGCCAAGCATGTCAGCTCACTTGTGATGTGGCTGCGTTTGATCGCTATCAGTGCGGTGGTGATGAGGAAACACTTGCATTTTCTTTTCTGTTAGATTTTTTTATTTATTTGGTGATGGGAGTGGCACTCAGCCTTTATTTTTTTTTAAGCTAGCTGTTACTTTTAGTTGCTGTGAAATATGAAACAGTGGATGCAGCCATTAGAGCATCCAGCCATAAGAAACTATCTGTGCTTCCTATACATTAAGGCAAGGCACTACAGGTAGCTACAACAATTTTGGCCAATCATTTTTTTTTTCAGACATAATGTCTTCCCTTCAGCTATTGTAACAAAATGATCCAAACTCAACAGAAAACTGTAAATTTCACTGTGCATTACATTATCTAAAACTGAGCAACTTGAATGAATGAATATATATATATATATATATATATATATATATATATATATATATATATAATATACACACACACACGGTCTGTAAATTCATTTATATATTTAAGTATATGTACTTGTTTGTCCAGCACGTCCCACAAGTGATCTATCTGGATTGAGATCTGGGGAATTTGGAGGCCAAGTCAACACTTTGAGCTCTTTGTCATGGTCATCAAACATGAAAGAGACCACTACTGTTAGTGTTGCCATGAAGGGGTGTACTTGGTCTGCAACAATGACTTCGTTTACATGGACAGCAGTAATCTAATTATTGACCTTACTTTAAGTAAGATAATATGATTAAGGTGTTTACATATTTACATGTTACAGAACATAATTAGGTTAAGAGGCCGCGTCATTATGTCACCGCGTCACGCCGTCCGACGTCCCTCCAGAGTTTCACGTATCAACATACAGTGGTGTGAAAAAGTGTTTGCCCCCTTCCTCATTTCCTGTTCCTTTGCATGTTTGTCACACTTAAGTGTTTCAGAACATCAAACCAATTTATACAATAGTCAAGGACAACACAAGTAAACACAAAATGCAATTTGTAAATGAAGGTGTTTATTATTAAAGGTAAAAAAAAATCCAAACCATCATGGCCCTGTGTGAAAAAGTGATTGCCCCCCTAAACCTAATAACTGGTTGGGCCTTCCTTGAACCATTTTTGATAAGTATAAAGCATAGCATACTAGGAACAACCCACAAGACCTGCCGTTTTGGAGATGCTCTAACCCAGTCATCTGGCTATAAGAAATTTGGCTCTAGTCAAAGTTGCTCAGATTCCAACACATCAACTTTGGGAACTGAGTTCACTTGCTGACTAATATATCCCTCCCCTTGACAGATTCCATTGTAACCAGAAAATCAATTATTCACTTCACCTGTCATTGATATCTCTGATGTTGGATTGTCAGATTTATATTAGAATTTATATTATATTGAAATTTTTATATTATCCTGTAGTGTCTTTTTGTTAAACAATAAATAAATAAAATGAGACCAAACCCTTCTGTAAATTGTTTTTAGTGAGATAATTACTTTAATTCCAACATCATCTGAAGAGTAGATTTTTTTTGTATGCAAAAGTATGCATATTTAATAAGGTGGATCAGGGTGGTGCAGCGGGTACTATTGCTTCCTCACAGTTCCTGGGTTGGATTCTGAGCTCAGGCGACTGTCTGCATGGAGTTCTGCATGCTCTCCCTGTGTTCATGTGGGTTTCATCTGAATTCTCTGGTTTCTTCCTAAAAGCAAGCTGGTAGGTGGATTGGCTAAGATAAATTGCCTCTAGGGTGTGTGTGTGTGTGTGGTGCCTTGCGATGGATTGGCATCCCAACCAGGTTGTATTCCCGCCTCACGGCCCAGTGTTCCTGCGATTGACTCAGAATCCACTATGACCCTCATCAGCATAAAATGGTGTAGAACCCCAGTGTGTGAGGGTGTGGAGGAGGACTCGAGGGACAGGCAGAATCTTAACTGAGCCGCGGAGCTCACTTTTAACAACACTCGCAACAGGTTCAAGTTCATGCTTCTTGGTGTGTACGTGTGTGTGTGTGTGTGTGTGTATGTGTCGCGACCTCCCTCCAAAAAAAGAAAGATCAAACGGACACAAATAGGATGACTGGCAATAATTACAACACATGAGAATCATGATGTTACCTGCCGGTTCGGCCTGCATCCTCTCCGTCCACAGCTGACGCTTGACAACGCCGCCAGAAACAGTTACTGAATGTGAGTGTGAATTGACAAATTAAAAAAAATATATATGTATATTTGATAATATTTAAGATTTAATATTTAAAATCCCAATGCAAAAATAAATGTAAGAATACCGACCATCAACTGGCAAAGATGGATTGTGATATATCTCGCTTCAAAAGTAATGACCTAAGGCAGCTAGTATCTAGAGTGGACCTTCTGGGTTAAATGCTTTCAACCCCAAGAGCTCTTTGGGGAAAACAAATATTAGGGCGGCTGTGGCTCAGTTGGTAGAGAGGGTTGTCCACTAATCCACTAACCGTGGGGTTGGCGGTTCGAATCCCGGCCTGGGTGACTCCACATGCCGAAGTGTCCTTGGGCAAGACACTGAACCCTAAGTTGCCCCCAATGGCAAGCTAGCACCTTGCATGGCAGCTCTGCTACCATTGGTGTGTGAATGTGGTCTCATTAGTAAGTCGCTTGTAAATGTAAAAATGATATTTCTGTAAAGCTGCTTTGAGACAATGTACCATTGTAAAAAAGCGCTATACAAATTGATAATTATTATTATTAAATATTGAGAAGGGATGTTAAAGATTCTCAGAATGTAAAGAATCTGGCTGTTTCTCTGGTTTCTTCACCAATATAGATTTGGACCAGTCCATATATTTAAACACACACATCTTAAGATTACAAAAATCACTTTGCTCCCTGACATTCCAAGTACCTTTTCCCGCAAACACCTTCGGTTTCTATGTTGACAGTTTGTTCTGTGGTCACCAGGTGGCGCTCTGTGCCTAACTACATTTCTGAGGCAGAAAGTTGGTCATGGGAAACGCTCCACCTGGAGTTAGCTGGAGGGTTAGGTCAGCCAGCCTACCTTGGCAAACCCTCCACACTCATTTCAACCTCTTAATATGTCATGTTGATTATGTGCATGGCTTCTATGACGTGCTGTTGTGTGTTTGGCTGAAAATCAGGCAGTCTGAGAACAGAGGGCAAGAGTAGAGATCCAGGACCAAGCGCTAGCTGCTGTTGACCCAGTAGCACTGCTGTACTACTTACTATGTAACAGGATTTTCTCAAACACTCTTCACAAAGAAAAAGATGGCAAATAACACCCCCCCCCCCCCCCCCCACACACACACCCACACACACTTTAATTCATCTTATAAGTTGTTCTGGAAACAAGACTGGTTAGTTATTTTGACACACTGTACAAAATGTAGTTACAATGCTCCATATCTCTAATCGTTTGTTATAATGTATATGTTTGCTTTGACTTTTTTTAGCAGCATTTGTTAGAAAAATGTAGAATTATGTAGCAGATTGTAGGAAACAAAAGTGACGTAGTAAACATTTCAAAACTGAAACTTCACAATAATGTGAGATCTGTGGGTTGTTGTTTTTTTTTTTTTAGCTGTAATTCTCAGTGTACTCTTTCACTCCTTTAACTAGGACTAAACCCTGACTAATCTCAATTTTCACTAAATATTTTAAGAACCATTGTACTCTTAATAGCATTTGCTTGTTTATTAAATAGAATGAATGTAGAAATGTTTAATTCGAGTTTTTACACATTTTGAATGTTGAAAAAATGAATGTTAAATTGATTTCATGAAATGGCCATCATGTCAGACCTAGTCTAACCGGTTCATTAATAAGTAATCTAAGTGTGACAGACTACAATTTCCATAGTAACCACTCACACAGGGATTTGTATGATGAGAATGTCTACATAAACAGATTTAAAAAAAAAAAAATAAGCGTGAAGCTATCGAGTCCTTGATATGGTGAAGATGATCTAGAGGTGTTTGGCAGCAGTCTCCGGCGTCGGCGCTTTTGTAACCCTTTGTCAGGGTAAAGCTATAACTTTGTTTTCCAACTTGGGAAGGTCTTCGTGTTCTTGGTTTTCTCAATAACATGTCGCACTGCTCTTTTTTTCTTTGTTTCTTTGTTTTACTTACTTCAAGAGAGAGAAAAAGAGTCTGGTGATGGAATGACTGTTTATAGCTGTTTATATCTTTGTATATGTTTTTTGCAGACATTCCACAATATTGAATGAAACACCTGAAATGTTGTTTGAGTATTGGCAAATTGCTGTGGTATAAATGGAATCGAACACTTCACGGTGCTCTGTTATTTTGTGGAAACTTTGTATATAACCGCATATTAAGTAAAATAGAACAATGCAAAGAAAAATAATAATAATTTTTGCGCAAATATCTGTAGTTGTACCTAGAATTAGTTTCTATAAACAAGTAATAATTAAATAAATGTAAATAAATTCAAGCTTGGGTGAATCTCAGTGGTCCGAGAATGCCGCTTTTCTTGTCAACTTAGAGGATTAAGCTCTACCTTTAACCCCCTTTCATTTTGGCCATCTGGGCCTGCATCAAGCACATGAAAACCCTTAACCAGATGCTAACCATTGGCAGCGTTAAGAGACTTCAGATGCGTTCCAGGGTCTGGCTAAAGCACAGAGTGTCCACGCTGGCCTTGCCTCCAGGTGCCAGACTTTTGAAATGAAAGGGTGGAGAACTTAAATGCCCTGGGGAGCAAAAGCGGGGGTTCTGCATGGTTTCTCTCTGAGGGCTTAGAGACGCGGCCTGGGCCCAATCTCAACACCTGGAGGTCAGGCAGCTTTAATCAGTGGCACCTTGCCACTCCAGCGCAGACCCCAGCCCCTCTCAATGCTTTGATCTCATTCAATTATCTCCGTCCACCTGTTAACGGCTGGCCACCAATCACAACGGCCTGCCCTCATCTGCTGCCTCAAAAGAGTGTGTGTGTGCGTGCGTGTGCGCGTGCGCGCATATGGACCGCTCTCTAGAGATTAAACAGGGCTGCCTTTATTGACCTGTCATTCTATGTAAACAGCTTTTGTGCCCGTTTGATGTGCTCTTAATTTTTATTCATGCTGCAGTTATGCTCTCCTTTTCATCAGTAGGCAAAAGATTATGTATTCAGATACTTATTTAGGGCTGCAACTAATAATTTTTTACAAAATTGATTAATCAGTCGATTATAATTTTTTTTCGATTCATCTGAAAACATTTTGACACTTTTTATTTATACAAAATCAAATCCACAAACTGAGTTTTACACATATAAACTTCCACCTAAAACTTTACATTAAGTAAAACAATGTGTGTATATATATCTCTATCTGTCTATCTATCTATCTATCTATCTATCTATCTATCTATCTATCTATCTATCTATCTATCTATCTATCTATCTATCTATATATATATGTGTGTGTGTGTGTGTGTGTGTGTGTGTGTATATATATATATATATATCTG
>JAFFST010045406.1:88034-110449 GCA_022414735.1 Noturus placidus
ACCCAAAATATTTCATAAATGTTCATTCTGGCACACCTGACACATACTCACATTGTGCTTTTAGAATGACAGTGTGTCACATTTTCTGTTTCTGGTACATGTGATTGCACTGCCATTGCATGTTTCATAAGCAAAAGACAGCTGCCTTCGCTGTCTCATAACTCCGTGTCTCAGAAGTCAGGGTGTCAGTATTGACAAAGGTATCAGTAAGGAAACGTTCGAGACAGGCTTCAAACTCCGCATACGTCGCAGTGTTGCCATGATCCCAGCATGCACTAACAGGGGCTAACCCTAAAATACAGTTGAATACCAATGGGGATCATAGCGTACGTCTTAAGGAGTAGACCGCATCGCATTTTGGATTTTTTGCCAGAAATGTCCAGAAAATGGTGGTATTCCAGCCCCATAGACAATAATGGGAAATTTTGGACCTC
Source organism: Noturus placidus (assembly GCA_022414735.1). NCBI lineage: Eukaryota > Metazoa > Chordata > Actinopteri > Siluriformes > Ictaluridae > Noturus > Noturus placidus. The sequence continues at coordinate 88,469 of JAFFST010045406.1, forward strand.
CCCTTTACTCCCACATCGTCCGTGACACGGACATGAATGGCGTGTCCAAGTGCTTGGCTTGGTCCAGATGTTCTGTGGGAATGTTCTGGAGTCAGAGTGATTACAGATAGTTTATGTATAGTTCTCCCACTGCACCAGGCTCATACCATTTTACACACTGGCTGAACAGGATTATGGGAGATGAAGGGATCTCTCATAAGAAGGCCTTCTTACAGTATTTCTGAATACTTCCAAATTAAAGTTTTATTTTGTTTAAGATACACCCATCAAAAACCACCCAGCAGCACCATTACAACACTTCCACATTGTGGTCTATGTATAATATATTCATGCAGCACGCTGATTATTATCCATTATGGTCAAATTTGATATTGTTCACACAAATTGTTTGGTCCTCAATACTAATCCTGTCGGTACTGTGGAGCACACATCATTCGACGTCAAAGAACAATGCAAGCTTTCATCTGCAGTAAATCGTTCTGTTTTCGCTGATGCCATTCCGTGCCCTAGGGAAGATCTGATAAGGCCGTGGCTGTCCGATGAATGATCGGAGTCCGTGCTCGGCCCGGGGCAAAGGAGGCGCTATTCAAAAGTGCCGTGCTTGCCAGATCAAACATGCCACATCAGGAATGCCTTGCGGCCGTGTTGTTGAGAGACGCAGCAGAAGGACGTACAAACTGGGCGTCTCTGCGAGGGAGTGAGAAACAGCCCCACCCAGTAATGGTTAGCTCGAACATGAAATAATGTGTATATTTATGAAAGTGCAAGAGAGAGCACACACCTTTGCGCGCACAGACCTCTGTATGGGTTTGGTGACCTGAAAGACCTGGGAGAAGCTGCGTTGCAACTCACCTCTGAAAACCATCAAACTTTTGATCCTAGAAATATTGAGCCGAATTACAAGGCCTGGCTGAGAGGAATTTAATCACTACTCTCTTTAATCACTTACTCTCTTGTGTTTCTTTACTACAGCACTGGTATTGACACAAGTGGCACACGGCGTCCACGTTGAAGCACAAAGAGTTTGGGCTTTAAACAAAAGTGGATTGAAATGCTAATGAACATTGTGGCATTTCTATATAGGTGGTTAATTTTTTCATCTACCTTTTCCCCGTCTGAGCAGAACTGGCTCAAGCGTAGTGAACAGATGGTCTCCCTTTTTTTTTTTTTTTCTTTTTATAGCTTTTTGTGCCAGGAAACAACTTTGTGACTGATTTGCTCATTGACTTTGTTGAGATGATTTTCACTTGAACAAATCTTGGGGAAAAAAAAAAAAAACTTTTTTAAAAAATATATATATATTTTTATTCAACCTGTGGGGTTACAGGAGAAGTACAAAACTTTATTGGGTATTTTTAGTTATATAATATGAATAAGTAAATGTTCACAATTGATTTTTGGACTTTTTCTAACTGTTTTCTAAATGTTTCTATTGCGTGGGATACTGATTTGTTCTGAATTTTTTTTGTCGAAAATGATTTGTAACCATAAAAGTGTGACATGATGAACCAACTCTGTTTACCTGCTTACTACAGGAGTACGTTAAGGCAAAAAACCCCTCATTTTTGAAAGACACAAGGGAAAGCATAACTACTCTGCCAGAATCTTACAGAATTAAGTGTGTAGTCAAAATTATACTTGTAAATTTATTTAAATATATATATTTTTAACAAATGTGCGCATTTGGGTACCACCATTCCACGTATACACATCATGCCGAGATCTTCCGAGAAGGTTGTGTAGTATTTATGGGAAATAAGGACAAACTACATGATATGGAAGTACCATCTTAGTAGCTAATGACCATTATCAGTCATATACAGTCATGTGAAAAAATAAATACACCCCATGTAAATTGTTTGCCCTTTTTTTTACATATTTGTACAAGCAAACATTTGATCCTCTTTGAAACAGTGCCTATTAATAAAGGTGATGGACTCTATGAATTGACACATAAAATTGACAGATTGTTTTCACAATTTATATTGACAAAAAAAAAAAAGCAGATTTAAAAAACCAACAGTTCAGTCAAGTGGAAAAGTAAGTAGAACGTTCAGGAATAAAACAGCTGTGACTTCAGTAAATGGCAGGAATATTATTGTACGCATTTAAATAATGACCCGCATAATAGAGTAGTTGGGTTGTAAAAAAAAATCTGTGCTGAGGTGGACAGCGGAATATATTTTACAGTTAAAGGGGTCACTGGCTGAAAAAGGTTTGAGACCCGGTGCTATAGGGTACATATACGGTTACTGCATAATGAACAGCTCTCCTTTTTAAGCACTCGATTACTCAAACTGTCAAAGTAACCAAACTGCACAGCTCTTTTATGTTCTGCTATCAATCTGAGCAGTGTCAGTGGGAGTTTTATTTTACTCTTCAAATGGATTTAGGCACTGATTTGTGTATCTTTCTTTTTTTGTTTTTTTTCTTCTCAGACTGAAATGAGAAGCAAAGTCCTAGAAGCCAAATACCAAGAGGAGAAGCTGAAGCTCCAGCAGAGACATGATGCTGATGTTCAGAAGGTTTTTCACCATTAATTGTTATCCTTCATTCACTTTTCTTTTCTTTTTTTCTCCATTCTGACCATGTAACAGGAACAATGTGCAAGTTCTCAGCACTGGCTCTTTTCACCCTGAGCATGTCATCACTGTTGAAAAGCACCTTAATCATACAATCCGTCCATGTCCAATCCAATTTGCACAATGCACCAGAGCTCTTAATGACTTATCTGAACGAAAGCGTGAGATTCCTTGCAGAACCTACCGATTGAATGGGATCTAATGTTTAAATTGGCTTCCTTATAAGTCATACGTGATTTGTCTTTGTCATTGAGTAAATGATGAGGGCATGAACAGCATTGGTCAAATTTGGTCTGCACTTATGGAGCGCTTTTTTAACCTTAGCAGTTCTACAAAGCACTACACTGTGTCTCATTCACCCATTCATACACACTCACACACCAATGGTAGCAGAGCTGCCATGCAAAGCGCTAACTTGTCATCGGGTACAATTTGGGGTTCAGTGTCTTGCCCAAGGACACTTCGGCATGTGGATTCATGCAGGCCGGGACTCGAACCCCCAACCCTACGATTAGTGGACAACCCACTCTGAGCCACAGCCGGACATGAAATTGAATGTAAATCTAAAATGTCATCACAATGTCAAATTCCATGTGTAATTTTCTATTGGAGATTCTTTCTAGTAGTCAATAACAGGGTGGTGTGATATTACTCCCCTGGAATTGTTCATTTTCTTATCATTTATAAATGTTTCAAAGTGGTTTATTCCTCTTGTACCTCAGCAATTTACCAAGCATTGCACTTTATATTTATTAACGAGCGATATATCATATTGTTTTATCCATTTTCAGTTACATAAAAAGTTGTGGAATGTGTACAAAACAAGTTAGTTGTGTCGCCATAGTAACCTGTGATTTGTATTACAGCCAGAATTACCGTCAGACTCTGGAATTGCTTGAAGTTATCTTTAGCTTGTTAGTGAAAAAAAAATGTTTATATAAATTATTCAAAGACACATAAATCATTCATCTGCTGTCAACAGAACATTTGAAGTAACGAACGATGAATTATCATTTCAAAAAGATGTTTACAGCAAACATGCCCTTAATTAGACCTTTAGAACTTCTCTTACATTGTTGGTACATAAGACTACCTGACAAGGTGACTGACTAAAACAGAGATGCAAAACTTAATGACAATCATCTAATTACAGTAATTGGGTAATTGTAAAAACTGGATTATTTTCATTGTAAATTACCGTGGGAGGACTTGATGGCTGCATATCCTCCATACACTGCATACTGACACCACCATAGCGATGATCAAAACAATTTGCAGGTTTTAGTATCCAGCTAAGGATAATAACTTATGTGTCTTTAGGGCGGCTGTAGCTCAGTTGGTAGAGCGGGTTGTCCACTAATCCACTGACCGTGGGGTTGGCGGTTCGAATCCCGGCCCGGGTGATCCCATGCCGAAGTGTCCTTGGGCAAGACACTGAACCCTAAGTTGCCCCCAATGGCAAGCTAGCACCTTGCATGGCAGCTCTGCTCCCATTGGTGTGTGAATGTGCTCTCATTAGTAAGTCGCTTGTAAATGTAAAAATGATATTTCTGTAAAGCTGCTTTGAGACAATGTGCCATTGTAAAAAGCGCTATACAAATTGATCATTATAATAACTAACTACTAGACATGCACCGATGGCTCAGCCGATAAAGGCAATTTTTCACATTTAAAAACATCCGAGGATCAGGGCCGATTATATCCTGTCAATCAAAAGAGAGCCTGAAAACACATCGAATTCATGCTGTGTTTAATGATGGCAAAACTGCAGCTCTATAATCTCTGCACTGCAGCTCTCTAATCTCTGCATTGCTAAAATTTTACACTGGACACTGTTGCACAATTTTTAAAAAAATCTTTGCCGATCTGCTCACACTGAATGAAAGATTTAAATGAAGATGACTTGACAAGATGGTATATATTGCACAGAAAAAATATTTTTGTAGAGTGGTACATTTCATATCCACTTAATGTTAATATATAAAAAAGTTGAAGTAGAAAATTGATGAAGTAGAAATGCTTTTGTTTGTGGTGAGTAATGTGAGACTAACAGGAGGTTTTTTACAATTCAGTCAGTTACATGGACAGCAGTAATCTAATTATTGACCTTACTCCGATTAAGATAATGTGATTAAGGTGTTTACATGAGTCGCTTTTAGAATACTCCTGTCATGTACCCGTTTTACATGTTATAGATCATAATTAGGTTAAGAGCCCACGTCATTACGTCGCCACGAAATCCGACGTCCCTCCAGAATTTCACGTATCTATACAGTTCGTCTTCGTTATGGTCCTGTATACAGTTTTGTGTGTTTTTATTTAATTTTTTTTAACGATTGAAGCCGTGGGCTGCTTCTCAAACCGTGTACTTTCCGTCCATATAGTAGCCGAGATACATGTATTTTTACACACTACAGGCCTATAGTAGGAAAGTATGCTGTTTGGGACGCAGCCGAACTCTCTTGTTCGCAGTAAAAGCACTACCGTGTGTGATCGTGTCCTGTCGCAACATGTAGGGAAAACTTTCACACAACGTCCATAATGTGATTAAGGTGTTTACAGGTCTGTAATACACATCCATAATGAGACTAAAACAGGAATACTCCACCTGTCTTAATTTGATTAGAGCTCAATTAGAGTATGACCTTAATAAGATTAAGGTAATTAAAAATGGCTGTTTACATGGTAGTTTCTTATTCAAAGTATGGTCTTAATCGCATTAAGAGTGGATTATTGTTGTCCATGTAAACGCAGCTACTGGTAATATAAATTTAGAACATTCAAGAAGTTAAGAAATCTTACTTTATTGTTCAGAATTGAGTTCATGTATTAATGTTAATGTGAGGAATGTGTTTTCTGTTTATGAGACCAGTTACTGTGAAGCAACTTGCTGAAATGAAGATGAATGATTTTTATTTGCATTTCTTTCAGAATTGTGGAATTAATTATTATTCATTTAAAAGAAGGCATAAAAGGCAGAACTATCGGTATCGGCCGATATCACTCTGAATAATCGGTTATCGGTATCGGCTGAGAAAGTTACTATCGGTGCATCTCTACTAACTACCTAACTGAGAAAGCGTAACTGCAACTAAAGTTATTCTTGAGAGAGTTCATCTTGCTTCTTTTTTAAGAAGTCAGAAGTTAAACTCGCAGCCTCAGTGTCTATGCCGACAATGCAGACCATATGCCAGTAAGTGTTTATCTGTTTCAAAGTCCATATACCCCTCATAAGCAGAGAAAAAGTCACAGACAGCTTGGCGTCTCTTCACACACATACGAACATACACAAAAAAGATGCCCTAAAAGCCTGAAATGGCGGTGCCTAAAAGCAGCACATCTCCCAAAGCAGACGCAAGCTCTTGTCCCCTTTCTCTCCACGTCATGACTTTCCCGTGTGCAGCCAAAATGCTCTCTCTTAAGGAGGCGATTAGAAAATTACATGTGTCCCTAAATGTTCCATGAACTTCTCTTTACCCTTCTCTCCCTCTCCCATTCGGTCTCGTCCAGAGGCTTTCATCTCTCAGGATGACAAGCTTCGCAGCAGAGTGCACTTCTGAGGACTAAAACAGGCCAAATAATCCACTGATGGGCACTATGACTTTTTCCCCCTCCTCATAGAGTGAAAATAATAACTTTTAGGGGATGCTTTTTCCTGTTTAAATCAGAAGTCACTGTCTCACGGAGAGCGCGCCTCTCGGAAATGTACCCCATTCGCTATTTGTCATAGTCTTTTTGTCCACTCTCTCCCCCTCCTTCATTAGTCTATAGGAGAGTGAAAAGGGCTGTGAAGGCTGGACCCTAGAAAGCACATTTCAAATTAGATGCTCCACTGCATTTCCCCCTTATTACTGGAAAAAAGCCCTTTGAAGACTGGTTTGATATGGTTTTTCCCTCCTTTATGTAAAAACCTCAATAGCTCTCCATATACACTGAGCGCTAATTAGTCTCATGGTTCCTTATATTAAAATCACACTGAGTAAAGGTGTTCGTTGTCTTCATGTTCGGTTAGTTGTACACCATGGACGAGGGACGCTTTAGATCTCCATCTGTATCTCCTTCATCAAAGCCCTTTGGGGTTTATGTCAATATTTGCTCAGGTGCATGTTTTGCTACAAATGGCATACAAACATGCAGACAACATCCACATTTAGAGCTCCGTCTTGTCCTTGCCAGTGGGTGTCTCTTGTTTACTCACCCCTCACTCTGGCAACCTACTGGGCTTCGATTACTGCCCACTCCTTCTTGCTTAGAAGCACGCTCAGGACTGCTGGGATACCAGCTGTGGAGCTTTGAACTGAAACCTCGAACCCCTTGAGCATCCTACGGGGAGTCATGCATCAGAAGAACAAATGGCCAAATCAAAATTAACAAATGGATCCCCCCCTCGCATCCACCACCTCACATGAAAGGAAATATCTTTGCCTAGAATTTTTTTTTTTCTGCAATTTTAACACCAAACACTCGAGACCCATGCTAATCTCACATCCACTTAGGACCAGGGAAAACATGTTTTTTCAAATGGGGACAAGCAATTCCGTAGGCCTTTATTTTGCGGTACAGAAACTATGTAGAAATAGATAAATTGTTAATAGATAAATACAAGTGTATAGTAAAAAATTATATTAAAACTACTATGTTTTTACATCAGTACACAATTACTCAGAAATTCCTGAGTAAATAAGTCACTCTGGCAAGTAATATTTTGGGAAGTAATACCAACTATCTCACAGCTCACCCGGGCAGGTACAAACAAACATCATAATTGTCAGGATGAGATTTTAAAAATGTGCTCATCTCTAGTTCAGACAACAGAGGTTGAGGAAATTCACCGATCATGCCGACAGTTCTGGCATTTCTAAATCTGGATTTTTTTTCTAGAGGTTCTCGTGTATAGTGATAGGGTCCATATTTAATTAACAAATAAATTATAAACATTTGAGATTAGCCCATGCCAAACGGGGGGTGGAATGTGATCTCTGTGACTTGCTTGTTGGTGCGAGGTACTGTTGATCTCCTTGGAATTTCACACAAAACAGTCTCTAGACTTTACACAGCATGCTATAGTAACTCAAATAATCATTCTTTGCAACCATGGCGAACAGAAAAGCATCTCAGAATAGACAACACATCAAACATTGAGGTTTGTGCACATGATAGCTTCAGATTCTTGTTCTTGGCAAACAGGAGTAGAACCTGAAGTGGTCTTCTACTGTTGTAGCACATTCACCAAAGGCTGAATATTTTGTGCATGCTGAGATGCTTTTCTGCTCACCCCGGTTGTAAAGAGCGATACACATAATCTTTCCTGGCAGCTCAAACAAATCTGGCCTCTGATTTTTCTCTGATCTCTCTAATCAACAAGGCGATTCCAGCCACACTCAATGTTATTTGTTTTTCGTACAATTCTGTGTAAAACAAACAACTGCTGCACAAACCTGGTAATTTTCTCACAAGTTAAAATAATCATCAAATTATGTACCAGTAATTACTTATAATTACCACACACCTTCTAATTAAATAGTAAGTACTTACCAGTGTGGGAAATAAAAACTACCAACACAGTTTACATTTTAGTTTATCCGGTCTGAAATGAACAATAATTAGACGTAAATAAAATGCAAGTCAGTGTTTCACAAGAGTACAATAAAACTATAATGTACTGTATGTATCTAATTTACAGTGCTGTGAAAAAGTATTTACATCTGATTTTTCCTGTTTTGTGTATATCTCATACTAAATAATCATACTAAATAATTTGATCTTCAAATGAAATACAACATAAAACAAAGGCAACCTGAGTAATCACACAATACTTTTTTATTTTTTATTGAAGCAAAAAAAAAAAATATCCAAGGTTGTACCATCTTTAGACGCAATAACTGCAACCAAACTCTTCTGATAACTGGAGGTCAGTCTTTCATTTACTTCTAGGACTAAATGGTAAATGGCCCACTTATATAGCGCTTTTATTCAAAGCGCTTTACATTGTGTCTCATTAAGCCATTCACACACACACCAATGGTAGCAGAGCTGCCACGCAAGGTGCTAACTTGGGGTTCAGTGTCTGCCCAAGGACACTTCGGTATGTGGAGTCATGTGGGCCGGGAATTGAACCGCCAACCCTACGATTAGTGGGCAACCCGCTCTACCACCTGAGCCACAGTCGCCCAGGACTTTCTCCTTACTAGTATTTACTCCTATGTTTTAGATCATTGTCTTGCTGCATAATCCAGTTGCATTTAAGTTTCAACTTACAGACTGAAGACCGGACATTCTCCTTTAGGATTTTCTGGTAGCGAGCAGAATTCATGTTTCCCTCAATTATTGCAAGTTGCCCAGGCCCTGAAGCAGCAATGCATCCCCACACCATCACACCACCACCACCATGCTTGTTCTTTTTGTGGAATTCTGTGTTTGGTTTATGCCAGTCCACAGAACATTCTCCCAAAAGGTTTGAGGATCATCAAGGTGTGTTTTGGCAAAATTCAGATGAGGCTTAATGTTCTTCTGAGTTAGCAGTGGTTTTCACCTCGCCACACTTCCATGGATGCCATTTTTGCCCAGTGTCTTTCTGATAGTGGAGTCATGAAGAGTGACCGTTACTGATGCAAGAGAGCCCTGTAGGTCCTTTGATGTTGTCCTTGGTTCTTTTTTGACTTGCTGGATGAGTAGTTGCTGTGCTCTTGGAGGAATTTTGGAAGGTACTGAGTTTTTTCCATTTGGAGATAATGTCTCTCACTGTGATTCTCTGGAGTCCCACAACCTTTGAAATAGCTTTGTAACCTTTTCCTGGCTGATGTATTTAAATCACATTCTTTCTCAGCATTTCTGGAATTTCTTTCAATTTTGGCATTGTGTGTAACTGGGTAAGACATTTTAACCAACTTCATGCTGTTGAAAACGTTCTATTTGAGTGTTGATTTGATTGAACAGGGTTTGCAGTTATCAGGGATGGTCGTGTCTGGTCCAGCTGAACCCCGTTATGAATGCATTAAATAGATTTGGGGAATTAATAACTATGGGGGCAAATACATTTTCACACAGGCACAGTTGGTATTGGATAACTTTTTTTTGCTTCAATAAATAACATTATAATTTAAAAACTGTATTTTTTGTTTACTCAGGTTTCCTTTGTTTTATCTTTTTTGTTTTCATCTATTTTGTTTCATTTCTGAAACGATTTAGTATGAGAATGCCCGCGAGTCATTACAAAGTCTTAGAATGTCATAAATTTCTTACTGTAAAAATTAAACCCTTAATTACCATGTCTTAAATGTCTTAAATTCACGTTTCAAAGATCTTAAAAATGCAACCAAACTGACTGTAAAAATGTTTTCGCTTTTATTTTCATTTTGAAATGGTAAACCCGTGTCACTGTGTTGAACACAGTGTGCGTGCAGCTCATCGGCGTTCACAGTAACTGCCGCTCCACACCAACCTCATCTCTGTCTGTGCTGTGAGTTTGAGTCGTTTCTAACGTGCATTTAGACACAACACACACCAGATACACATTGGTTTTACGTTAGAGTAATCTCAAACATTTTTGTGGGCAGAGGTTTACAGCTTTTCACCTGATTGCTAATGAGAAGTGAATTTAAAAAAGTGTTGTCTACTAAACGGATGTCTTCCTGCGGTGTTCTGCCAAAATAAAGGTCTAATGCATACGTGAATTAAATCAGAAATATATTGCTTTTTTTTATATTATTATTCGTACCCCCAAATAGAAATGTACGTATTATTATTAGATATTATTCAGTGCAGTAATATTACAAATTAGCAAAGGTTTTTCTTTTCAAAAATTTCTGTACATTTATAACACTACTTTTTGCATTACCCTGGCATTAAATTAGAAATACACTTGTAAACACTGCTGCGAGGGGGTTTCTAACACAGCTGCTGAGGTAGAGATGGTAAATTTGACATATTTTTCTTTTCTGACTGCTGTAATCCATCTCGCTATAGTTTTATTTTTCTCCTCTCTTGGAAAGTCATGGAAAGGAAATATTGGATTTTTTTTTCTTTCACTGTTTGAGCAAATGGTAATGCAAAAAGGATATTTGCTCTGGTCTCCCATCCACCTCTATAGACGTTTACCCTGCTATAGATTACATAAACCCAGAAATGGATGTATATGCATGAACACAATCCATTATAGCTGGTGTAGCATGTAGCGTGATTGAAGTGACGTGCAGGTCTTAAAATGTTTTGGAAATGTCTTGAATATGGTATTAAAAAGTATTAAATTTGAAGTGCTGGTACCTGCAGATACCCTGGAGAAATAAACAAAGCCAGAGGAAATCAGGAAGGGGCAAATACTTTTTCACAGGACTGTATACATTGTGTATTGCCACTTGATCTTCCCCAGAGAGAATAATTGAAGGCACCGAAGTCCTTCTGAAATGCTTTTGGGTTATGATAAGATTAAAGATAATGGAATTACATCGAAGTGCCATGATGAAGAGAAAAGGTCTCTCCTTCAGCCCCAAACACACACAAGTGCAGACTCCAATTAATCACAAATTCATCGGTGGAGATACTCTAGAGAATGAAGCTTCCAAGCTAAACGTTTAGTATTTGTAACAAAGAGTATTTGCCCTTGACAAATAATAATAGCAATTATTTTTTTAACGAATTGAAACGATAAGATAATTCATTTGAAGTAACTCTAGGTCACTTTATAGGGGAATGAAATTGATACTAATCTAGGTTTTTAGAGACTAAATAAGAACAGCAGGTCTGGTTTATTAGTATTCATTCAGACAGAGGTAATTAATTGGCTTGGTTTGACCGGTCAGGTTTTTACAAGTTCCCTCACATCTGCCGTACCACTGAAGAAAAACAAAATCCTATAAAAAATGCATGAAATTCAAAGAATTGAAAGAACATAACTAAGAGCAAGTAGTGTTCGAAAGCCACTCATCAGAGTTTATGTTCTCTTCTAGATTTTACACCGTAAGAACAGCGAGATCGAGGAGCTGAAGAACGTGCAGCGGTGCAAGCAGAAGGAGGCCGAGGAATCCGTGAGAGCACTGGAGAGAAAAGGTGAAAGGAGACTTGCACCGTACAGAGTGGCTGGATGCACATGTATATATTACTGATCTCATTTCTCAAGAAGTGATAGTGAGAATAGCTGTGGAGGGTTAGACCATCAGTTTGACAAGTAAGAATGTATGTGTGAAAGAGAGTAGACCGAGCGATGCCCTGCGGTTGGGTCTGCTGGTTATTTTGTTTCTCTCTCTCTCTTTCTCTCTACTTCTTCTTCTCCCCCTCACAGTTCAAAGCTTGCTGCGCGAGTCCCAGGTCATCCGCCAGAGCAAAGACAAGCAGATCGCAGAGTTGAAGAAAATGTCGGATCAAAGTGCTGACTCTCTGAAAAACGAATGGGAGAAGAAGGTACGGCTAGGCTGAAATGCCTTCGATTTCCACCGAAGCCTGTGGAGAAACGTTGTTGTTTTTTTGGGGGGGTTTTATTTGAACATCCAGACTTTACAGATCTCAAGGTCTTCTCTTTAAGTTTAAGGCAGAAGAGAAGAAGTCCTCTGAGTTACTGAATGTGCTGTATGTTTTCCAGCTCCTCTTCTGTTACTTGATGTTTGTGCACAAGTTTGTGATTGAAGTTTTTTTTTTCCTTTGGGCTTTTTAAACTTTTGTTCAGTGCTTAGCAGCAGATGTTCAGCTTATCCAGACCATTTCCAGGACAGCTGCACAGTGTTGATCATTTCTACATCGCACGTATTAACAATAATCGCTATGTGTGGTGACCTGGGAAAAGCCGTCAGATGTTGCAGTGGCCTTTGGGTGATGTGTGTAGTGCAGTAGGTGGTGGCTTTGGCGCAGACCTGACGCAGTGGAAACGCGTTCGCCCTGTTCGCCCAGCAATTGCGATTTCGAAACCAGACGGCACTGCGGACAAACGTGGCTGGGAAACAAGCGAGCAAAATTGGCCATGTAGTCTAAGTGGGAGGGGCATACACATTCACATGTAAATATACATACCAGATGAAAATTGTATTCAACAGAAGTCAAATGAATAGCTCGGATACAAAAAATCCAGTGGTGCTTGAAAGTTTGTGAACCCTTTAGGAGTTTCTGTATTTCTGCATAAATATGACCTAAAGCAACATTAGACTTTCCTCTGATGTTGAGTAGACAATGAGAACCCAATTAAACAAATGAGGCAAAAAAAATTATGCTTGGTCATGATCCAATGTTACATATCTGTGAGTGGAAAAAGTATGTGAACCTCTATGGTTAGAAGTTAATTTGAAGAGAAAATTAGAATCCTCTCTCTCTCTGCCTGTCTCTCTCTCTGTCTGTCTGTCTCTCTCTGTCTCTCTATATGTCTCTCTCTCTCTCCCTTTCTCTTTCTCTCTCTCTCTGTGTTTCTCTCTCTCTCTCTCTCTTTCTCTCTGTGTCTTTCTTTCTCTCTTTCTCTCTCTCTCTCCCTGTCTCTCTCTGTCTCTCTCTCTCTCTCTTTCTGTCTCTCTCTGTCTCTCGCCAATAGCTGCATATCAATAGCTGAAGCCTGCATTACTAGTTCTAAAACGTTTTGGAATTAGCAATGGAGGCTTGAGATGGGATGCTTAAAATAAATTCCGTTTAAGGACAAAAACCTGGAAAACATCTTGAAATAAAATATCTGAACAATGTCTTGAGGTGTGGTAACTGCGGTATAAGTGCAATAACTGACTCCAGTCCGTCGTCAATTATACCTTACATATCGCACAAGTTAACCGCTACTGAAGATCGCTCTGCAGTACTGTGTAGTAGAAAAGAGTCACTAGCTACAATTCACTTGAATACCCAGGCAAGAATGTTTTAGAGGAGGTACGGAGTTATTGTACGAGTCACCCAGCAAAGGGATTAATGATGACGTGTGGGATCTGAAATATTAGTGTGCTGTAGCGGAGTGTGGTTTATGGACGTTGTCTAACCAGGATGTTCCTCTTCACTGATAGCTCCACACTGTTGTGGCTCAGATGGAGCAGGAGAAGTTTGAGCTGCAGAAGAAGCACACAGACAACATCCAGGAGCTCCTGGAGGACACCAACCAGCGGCTGGCCAAGATGGAGGCGGAGTATGTCACCCAGGCACGAGCCACTGTGAGTGCCCACAGCACTGTGCAGACAGATTTAGCTGATGTTCGTTTTGGGGATTTTTTTCCCCTCCACATTTTGTCTTTCGGCCGCCTTTCCTCTTTTCTCACCTTGTTATCGTCACTCGTGTGTCCAAAACGTGGCTGGAACAAAGAGCACAGTGTGGTTTGGTGAATAAACAGAGGCATCAGTGGCCAGAGAAGAACGAGAACTCGACTTTGAGTTACACTTTAATCGGGTTTTGCACGTTCTGGATTCGACGCCCGTCACACAGACAAGGGCCACGGTCTGTCAACGGGGTCGTATTTTAAGCGGCTTCAAAAGAACGCCGTGCCCTCCAGAGCAAAGACTTCTTTCTCTTTAATAATTAAACTCAGCAGCTTTCCAAGCATGAAAGAGTTCTGTCATTGGAAATTAGGTTTACCTATTCTGTTGGTTTAGGCTGCCCTTCACACACACACACACACACACACACACACACACACACACACACACGTCTCTCCTGTCCTTGTGTTGTGGCGGTGTGCTGAGCGAGTATGTGCTGTGCCCCGGTTCTATTTGATGACTCAGAGCGACAGACAGTGAAAGAATTTGTTTTCCTTATCTCCTTTCATCATTCTTTTGTCCGTGTTTTTGCACTTTCCTCACTTATTTTTATTTGGTGGGGGGAGGGGGGGGGGGACAGCAACTATTCAAAGCAACACAATATATTTCATATTCTGTCGGTGACTGTCCTTAACAAAACTGGATCAGCAGTAGTTTATTTGAGCTGAATTGTTCCAGGTTGTGTGTAGAAAATTGTGGACACTACAACCGCTGATTCACAATATACGCATCACAGTGCCAGTATCTGGTGTTTATTCATGAAGAGACAACATACTACTGCACACATAATGTGATAACGTTAAGTGTGTAACGCACAAGAGGAAGAGGAGGCTCTAAATACACGCAACATGTAGGCCACTAAATATAGACCCCCAAAAACAAGCTGATCACAAATCCTCATGCTTCTGCTGGTGTTCTTATGAAAGCTGCTCCAGAATACATAAACGTGTGTGTGTGTGTGTGTGTGTGTACTTAGACTTGGACAGTGAAAACGAATTTTGCTATGACACATACAATATTTTATTTTTATTTTTAAACACAGAACTTTATTATTTAACAAAATATAATAAATTCTGAATGCTTTAATGAGCAAAATGACATGCAAAATGCTCCTCTCTGTGCCTCAGCATCTGTGAGTGTGTGTGTGTGTGTGTGTGTGTGTGTGTGTGTGCAGCAAAACATTGTCTATCATCCAGTAGAGCGTGTTATTCCTCCACTGTGTGTATGTTTGGGCGACGGAAAAAAGATATGCCCTTTCTCTTCCATCTGAGCTGCTAGGCATTTCCTTGTCTTTCATCTCTTCATTGATGGCTACATGCATATAATTTCTTCTCGTTACAACATTACTACACTTCTTAGCATGTGCCAAGTTTTGCAAAGGATATTTGACAGTCAAAGGTTGGAATGACAGCTTGCATGTTCACTGACATAAATATGTGTATTATTTCCAGGTCTCCAGTCACTTGCCGGGTTTTTATTATTTCCACCCCCCCCCCTTTCTCTCGCATTACTGAGGGTCAGACTTCGAACGTCCCAATAAATCACTAGGCACATGTGTCACGATTGAAACTTGTCCTTCTTTAGATCACGCCACGTTTCACGCCGGCAGCTAACAAAGGCTCGTTTTTCCGTTTCTTCGAAGCCGCCCGTGACTGTGAAGCCACTCCTGTCAGTGCGGGTAATTTTCATCAGCACGGGCCACGTATCTTAAATCAATACGCTGTCATCACCTACATCAACATGCATTCCAGCTGCCACATTAGGGACAGTGGCTTTCATTAAGGATGAGACCAGAACTGTGTGTGTGTGTGTGTGTAAAAGATTAATTCCTTGATGTCTGGTTTTGGTTGAGTCTCCACATGTGCCACATGTCCAGGAACTCTTTCTTATAAACCATATCAGCATGATCCCTATAATGAGAAAAGAAAATGTTCATAGTTATGCCTGATCTCCTGTAAGACGGGAGAAAGTTTGTTTGTTTGTTTGTTTTAACAAAATATGGTCCTGTGCTGTATCTCCTCATTTTGTACTTGATGTGTGTTTTTCCAACTGAAGAGCAAACTTAAGACTGACAGAGAAAAGAACATGTGAAGACATGATTAGTGTCTTATGGGAAAGTGGAATAATTCCATATTTTACAGTTTATATTCTGTGATTTTTATTAACAATGTCTGTCTTTTTATCTCTCTTCTTCTAAAACAGTTCCAGCTAGAATGACCTGCTCTCCTGCAAAGCTTGCAAATGTTTCTGTAAAGCTGTTTGGAGACAATGTCCATTGTAAAAAGAGCTATACTAATAAAATTGAATTGAAATTGAAACCTGCAGGAAGGTAGATCTCAAGGAAGGCAGTCGGTGACCACTGGTCTAAAGAATAAGTGCATGACAGCTACAGCCAGGACTATCACAATAAAACGATTGTAGATTTCTGTAAATTTGGTCTTGATTATATACATGCACTATGTGTGAGGCAAAGCGTCCAGGTTGGTTGGATGAGCTGATCTGAAATTCCCTTGTCCCTTGTTAATTTATAACCAATTCCAGATAAGTTGGTTCACAAGATTTTTTTCCTCCTCTCTAAACCTTCCATTCATTGGTTTGGGTAAAAGTACTATTTGCTTGTGAGTGATGTATCCCTTGTGGACATGTGGCAGCTTTTTGAGGTTTCAAAACAGGTGTTTCAGCTGTTGTATAAATCCTAAAGAACACAATGTTACGTTTTGTTTAAAATGCATTTGATAAATTTTAGCATGTTTGCCTCGCACCTCCAGGGTTGAAGGTTTGATTCCTGCCTCCGCTCTGTGTGTGCGGCATTTGCATGTTCTCCCCATTCTTCAGGGTTTCCTCCGGGTGCTCTGGTTTCCTCGCCCAGGCTACAGACATGCTCTATAGGCTGATTTGCCTTTCCAAATTGTCCACGTGTGATTGTCATAGGTGTGTGATTGTGCCTCGCGATGGATTGGCACCCCATCCAGGTTCCTCGCGACCCTGTGTAGTTTATGCGGTACAGAAAATGCATGAATGGATGGATGATTCGTAATTTCTGTGAAAGACTTGCGAAAAAATGAATGTTAATCATTTCAATTCTAAAGTGGTTTCTATCACTTTGTGCATTAGAAATGGTTAATAACGTGTGTGTGTGTGTGTGTGTGTGTGTGTGTGTGTTGGTATAGGAGCAGACAGTGCGGGATCTGGAGGCACGGGTGAAGCATCTCTCAGTGGAGGTAGAGAACGGCAACCTGCTCAGGCAGAAGGTCACACAGGAGAAAGCTGAGCTGGAGATACACATTGCAGCATACAGCGCTGAGCTGCAGGAGGCCAACTGCAGGTACACACACACACACACACACAAAACGTGTGTTTCTAATAACCCACATCACCTATATTTATATGTAATGTACTGTATGTTTGACATTGTATTGTTTTGAAGACACCCATTGTGTGTGTGTGCATGTGTTTCAGGAATATGACTCTACAGAGGGAGAAGGATCTACAGAGTGAGCAGCATGAGGATGAACTACAGAAGCTCCAGGCCAAACATGATGCAGTCATCAGCCACTTTCAGCAGGAGCATGCCCTATCTGCAACCAAGGTAGCCTCAAGACAAACACTTCACTTAGTATTTCCTCACTGCTTCACATTTTACACTGTGCTAAGCTCAGTCTTTCACATGCAGTTGCTTTCACATGCTCAGTCCTGGTTTGAAACGAACCTCACAGTCAGGCTCGGCTCGTGTGTGCACTCAAACAAACAGTCCAAGAGCACCTGAGCGAGATGGTACTGCGAGTGTGAAGTCAAGGAAGAGATTCGACTCTATGCCATAGTATAATGGAATGCAGTTAGAATTTTTTTTTGTAGATTAAGTGTGTAACGCAGTATCTGTTCAATGCTCCAAATGTTCGGATTTACTCGTACTCAAACTGGGCTCAAATAAACCTTTATTTATTTATTTATTTATTTATTTATTCATGCAGCGTGAACCCTATTGAACACTACTGCTTTGCACTGGAAAACACTTTACACCCAATTACCGAGTTATTTTCTTTATCGACCCACCCATGAAATTTGCCTAACAAATTTAGTGTTGGTTGTATTTTTATGAAATATAAACAAACTTACCAGGCAGTTACGAAAGATCGCTGCACTACATGTTATTGATTTTATTTGAAAGCATTGACTGGCATGAAAAGAAAAGCTTCCTGCATGTGGCTCAGTCGGTAAAGTGGGTTGTCCACTAATCTACTAATCATAGGATTGGTGGTTCGAATCCCGGCCCGGGTGATCCCATGCCGAAGTGTCCTTGGGCAAGACACTGAACTCTAAGTTGCCCCCGATGGCAAGCTAGCACCTTGCATGGAAGCTCTGCTGCCATTGGTGTGTGAGTGTATCTCTCATTTGTAAGTCGCTTTGGATAAAAGCGTCTGCTAAATGAATAAATGTAAATGTAAATGTCTACGCGATTCCAGTCCTGATGCACAGCTGTATTCTCAATCTGTGAGGCTTGAAGAAAAAAAACCTGCATGTTGTGAATAGTTTGTTCAATTCAAGTAATGAATTTGTATCGGTTTGCAAACTGAGCCTCAAGGGTGTACATTACGCCAAAAGCAGAGCTGTAGCACTACAGTGTTTATATGGATATACAGTAGAATGTTCTGGATATTTGGATCCATGAGGAAATACAGAAAGTAAATGCAAACATGAACCATTGAATCATTTATTTAACACCAACTCAATTTTCTCCACATGCGGTATTTATGACCAATGAATGAAACCCTCAGCCAATGTTTTCTTTCGATTAAGCGTGAAACCGAACCAAAAGGTAAACGTACCAACAGAACCAGTTTTGCTCTGATTTGAGAAGCATTCTAACAGGATCAGATGGTACTAGCATGCGAGAATATTTCAAACCGTTCGGTTTAGGCTTGTTTCAGTCTTCAGTCTGGTGGTGATGCAGTCTACAAAAAAACAAAGGTCCGAAAAACGGGTCCGAAAGGGTTTTATACTTAGAAACGGAAAAGAATATGGATTGTGCTGACAGTTCCTGAATGAAATGTGGTCTTGCTGTCAGGCATCTGAAATGATGGAGGATCTGGAACAGATGGTGGCTCGACTCAAACAGCAGCTGCGAGACAGCGAGCACCAAAGGCACAAGCAGCTCAAGGTAAACGCTGACAACATACACTTGTCTACTTTATTATTGTCCATTAACTCTTAGAGCATCAAGTAGAAATAAGGAACTGAAATGATCTGTTTACTTGACATGATTGTGTGTACTTAGAGATCAGGGTTATTCAATTCACTTGATGTGGTGCAGAAATTAAAGATCTGTGTTGCACACAGAGCAAACTGAAGGGTAGGATTTTTGTTTGATTGATATACATTTTTTTTTTATTATTGACCAGGAGATGGAAAATAAGATCCAGCATGACAGAATGGACCTGCAGCATGCCAATGACAAAAAGGTGAATTTTTCTTTTGAACCCAGACAGAACATCTTTCTCCTGTGCGAGTAATGAGCATAGTGTTTTATATTGCTTTTCCACTGGACAGGCTTGGTAATTTCAATTTGGTTGCCGTTATTGCCCAGGTACTGTGAGAGCCAAGTTGGGAGATAGGGCTGGAGACCTTTTATTTGTCAAATGTAATCAGCACGGATTCATGATTAATGTCTCGTCTCTTGTGGTACAGAAATCTTTACTGCTGTAGAGTTTCTTTGTCTTTTCCCAAGTCCTTTTTCCATGGGATGTATGAGGAAACCGTGTAATTTTACCATACAGTTTAGTTTCAGATCCATTTTGACTTATTTGTTTATCCATTTCACTGTGCTGTTGAGTTTATTTCACGTTCATTATATGTGATGCGAGTAAAATCCACCATGGTATAGTTAGGTCAAATCTCATATAAATGGTAAATGATCACCCATTCACTCACACACATACACACTCACACACCAATGGTAGCAGAGCTGCCATGCAAGGCACTAACTTGCCATCGGAAGCAACTTGGGTTTCAGTGTCTTGCCCAAGAACACTTCAGCATGTGGAGGCATGTGGGCCTGGATTCGAATCTCCAAAACTACGATTAGTGGACAACCCAACTGACCCACAGCCGCCCACATATAACTTCATATTCACTTTATTTGTGCCCTCAATGGCGCTGTATTCTTGCTCTGTATACCTAACCTGGTGCCGTCGTACATGATAGAGCAGCATTTTACAGAAAATGTGCACCTCCTTATGATATGCACGCTGTAAAAATTAATTTCTTGGTAGTTTCACTAAATAGGAAAGTATTGGCAGACTTGCGTTTGCTGCCGTTTAAACAAACGTACTGGTGCAAGATACATCACCAGACCGCCCACTTTGATGTCAAGTAACATTTGCCTAGTTTCATTTTAATTGATCCTATTTTGCATATCCCTAATCACTACTTGATAACTTCTTAAGAAACTTCTCCTACTTTGATAAATGTAGTGAGACCTACACATGCACTCAGTCAGGTTAAGAATATTCCCTGGTTTAGATTTGTTACTGAGCTGCATATTTCTTTCGTGGTTCAGTCTCCTGCCCAGTACTGTGTTTTGGTTACACGGAAACCTAATTGACTAGGCTTAAAGACTGGTATCTAACATAATACAATCAAGTATGGACAGATAGTTATCTAGGTAGGTGCTTTAAGGGAAATGAACTAGTTTATGTCCATTATCATTTTCAGACTAAGTCTCTGATGTAGCACATCATGTTTGCTTCCCCAACAAAAATTTGTCGGCCAAAGTTTCGGCTATAATATGTCATTCTATCGTTGCATCACACGTGAGATATTATTTGAAACTGATTTGAGTCTTTATTTTCCATCAATATGTTTTCTCTTGAGGTGACTGCATGTAATTAGCAGGAGAATTACGTGTATAACAGCTATATACACTGTATTTATATGCAGCATATACTGTAGTTATATACTGTATTTATATGCAGCATATAATGTAGTTATATACTGTAGTTATATACTGTTTATATGCAGCATATTCTGTAGTTATATGCATCATATAATCTAGTTATATACTATAGTTATATACTGTTTATATGCAGCATATACTGTAGTTATATACTGTATTTATATGCAGCATATAATGTAGTTATATACTGTAGTTATATACTGTTTATATGCAGCATATTCTGTAGTTATATGCATCATATAATCTAGTTATATACTATAGTTATATACTGTTTATATGCAGCATATACTGTAGTTATATACTGTATTTATATGCAGCATATAATGTAGTTATATACTGTAGTTATATACTGTTTATATTCAGCATATACTGTAGTTAAATACTGTATTTATATGCAGCATATACCATAGTTATATACTGTATATGCAGCATATACTGTTATATACTGTATTTATCTGCAGCATCTACTGTAGTTATATACTGTATATGCAGCATATACTGTTATATACTGTAGTTATATACTGTATTTATATGCAGCATATACTGTAGTTATATACTGTATATGCAGCATATACTGTTATTTACTGTAGTTAAATACTGTATATGCAGCATATAATGTAGTTATATACTGTTTATATGCAGCATATACTGTAGTTATATACTGTATATAATAATAATAATAATAATAATTATCAATTTGTATAGCGCTTTTTTACAATGGTACATTGTCTCAAAGCAGCTTTACAGAAATATCATTTTTACATTTACAAGCGACTTACTAATGAGATCACATTCACACACCAATGGTAGCAGAGCTGCCAGCTTGCCATTGGGGGCAACTTAGGGTTCAGTGTCTTGCCCAAGGACACTTCGGCATGTGGAGTCACCCGGGCCGGGATTCGAACCGCCAACCCCACGGTTAGTGGATTAGTGGACAACCCGCTCTACCAACTGAGCCACAGCCGCCCAATATGCAGTATATGCAGCATATAATGTAGTTATATACTGTAGTTATATACTGTAGTTATATACTGTATATGCGGCATATAATGTAGTCATATACTGTAGTTATATACTGTATTTATATGCAGCATATACTGTAGTTATATACTGTAGTTATATACTGTATTTATATGCAGCATATACTGTAGTTATATACTGTATACACATATACTGTATATAAAGTGTTTTCTCCCTTTTTTATTTGTATATTTGCATATACAGTATATATATATATATATAT
>JAFFST010045406.1:131795-149296 GCA_022414735.1 Noturus placidus
ATATCTTTGAGAAATGGCTTTCTTGGCACTCTTCCATAAAGGCCAGATTTGTGCAGTATACGACTGATTGTTGTCCTATGGACAGAGTCTCCCACCTCAGCTGTAGATCTCTGCAGGTCATCCAGAGTGATCATTGGCCTCTTGGCTGCATCTCTGATCAGTCTTCTCCTTGTATGAGCTGAAAGTTTAGAGGGACGGCCGGGTCTTGGTAGATTTGCAGTGGTCTGATACTCCTTTCATTTCAATATTATCGCTTGCACAGTGCTCCTTGGGATGTTTAAATCTTGGGAAATCTTTCTGTATCCAAATCCGGCTTCTTTACAACAGTATCTCGGACCTGCCTGGTGTGTTCCTTGTTCTTCATGATGCTCTCTATGCTTTAAACGGACCTCTGAGACTATCACAGAGCAGGTGCATTTATACGGAGACTTGATTCCACACAGGTGGATTCTATTTATCATCATTTGACATTTAGGTCAACATTGGATCATTCAGAGATCCTCACTGAACTTCCGGAAAGAGTTTGCTGCACTGAAAGTAAAGGGGCTGAATAATTTTGCACGCCCAATTTTTCAGTTTTTTATTTGTTGAAAAAGTTTGAAATATCCAATAAACTTCGTTCCACTTCATGATTGTGTCCCACCTGTTGTTGATTCTTCACAAAAAAATTACAGTTTTATATCTTTATGTTTGAGGCCTGAAATGTGGCAAAAGGTCGAACAGTTCAAGGGGGCCGAATACTTTCGCAAGGCACTGTATGTTCATTATGACACGTTACATTTATTGAAGCTTCTACCAAAACCCGATGGTGCAGGCAAGTGTTTGATCGAGCGTTTAATTAGGACACGAAAGTTTCAGGCCTTGTTACTGAGGCACCAGTGCTCACATTTTGCTCTCAGATGTTATGACAGAGTACAGGGGACCTGCTAAGGCGTCCTTTTTCAACCCCCTCTTGCCTGAGCTGCCTCCATGTCCCTAGTGTGATAGTGCTTTGGGGCTCCTCTAACTGTCACAACAGGCTGTATTTTATATCAGACTTTCACATTACAAATCAGCTCCAAATTGATTTGTTTTCCAAGGTTTGCGACTCTGATGTTGTGCTGTGGAATTGTAAACACATTGTGTTTTGTAGCAATCAGAGTCTCCGCAAAAAGCATCTGTCTTGCATGTGTCCTGTGCGAAAACAAATATATAGTCAATTCAAACAGCAACCATAAAGTCGGAGGTAGAGGAGTTGCTGGTTGGACGTCTCAAAGTTTAGCAGCAGTCAGTGTGAGACAGAGGTCAGTGTCCGTCCAAGTTTGCTTCCAACAAGGCTTTCAAAATTGTCATAAACCATTTTATGATAACTAAAAGACACATGCAAGACATAAATTATCAACTCGGATCAAATTTTGTTTTGCTTTGGTTTTTATAGTTACAAGGTGAATGTCGAAATTCGGTCAAGCCCTAAGTGTAAAATAGAGACTTTCAAACCAAGCTGACTAGATTTACAACTCAAGCTTTCAGTGATTTTAAAGGAAAAGCCCTTGAGTATTTTTAGGTTTTTTGTTGTCAGTGACCTCCTGTAGGCCCGCATTTCACTGCTGTAGTATGAGGCGAGATCGCTGACCTATGACCTCCAGTGAAAATTTGTATTCATTCCTTACTCATACAGAATCATCTGAATAGTTATTCACTTATATATATATATATATATTTTTTAAGTCAAACAACTTGTTGATGTCAAGTGTCATTGGGTCGTGACTAGGACAGCTGACATTGTTACACTGACATGTTTCTTGGTTCCAGATGGAAAAGGTCGAAGCTGATCTGTCCCGTTCCAAGTCACTGAGAGAGAAACAAACAAAGGAGTTTGGCCACCAACTAGAGGAGCTCCAGCAGAAATACGAGCAGCAGGTTAGTATTGGGACAGACATGTAGATTAAGAGTCCTTAATTTTTCAGTTTACACCTTCCATTGAGAAACGAAGGTGAAACGCATTGTACTCATCTAGGATCACGAACACATGGGCATTTATAGATCACTCTCTTAGAGGAACAGTGTTTTGCCACTGGAAAAGATGTCTTGTTATGACTTTATCTGTGTGGGTGAGTGCTGATTTTTAACTATAAAGTTAAACGTCCAATAATCTTTAAAGTGCCAGACTCTTTAGTGTGTTTCAGAAATGTTTGATGTAATTTCTGCATAGGATTTTGTATCCTGATCATATACTCCTCCCGAATTGAAGTCACAATTTCTTTCCGATCAATCTTCTTGCATCCTGCTGATAAATTGGCATTTTAAAATAAAACTACTCTTAATTAATCTTCTAGAATGCTTGCGTTATCATTCGTATGTTTTTGTAAGGCGTGTGCAACCTTTAATATGTAATTAAATGTCACAACATGAAAGAAGAGTGGAACAGAAGGAGATTTATTGATGGATAATTAATTCATTCATTCATTACAGAAAACAAGTAATGTGTGGAGCAGATGCCTCAGCATCTCTCTGACTTTCTGACTTGGAGTTTGGCTTATCTGATTTGGAGTTTGGCTTATCGTGTTCTTATGTCAGAACAGTGCCTATTAATAAGGTTGATATACTTGAACAAAACCAAAAGGAAAATTAGTTTTTCAGTCATTTATTCAATAGAAATGTCAATAGATATTCTTCTGTGGAAAATGTAAGTACACCATTGCCATCAGAAGCTAGTATTGCCCCCTTTAGCAGAAATAATGTCTTGTGGGACTTTTGCATACTTGTCCACTAGGATTAATGGAATTTTTGACCACTCTTAAATGCAATATTCCTTCAATTGCGAGATGTTTGAGGGTTTCTTGCATGTACTGCCAGTTTCAAATCCCCCACAACATTTCAATGGGATTCAAATCCGGGCTTTGACTAGGCCATTCCATAACACTCCATTTCTTCTTTTTATGACATTCCTTGGTGGATTTGCTAGTGTTTTTAAGATCATTATCCTGTTGAAGTGTTTATCCACTTTCAGTTCAACTTCAATTTTGGACAGATGGCTTCACATTGTCTTCAAGCACTCTTTGATATGATGCAGAATTCGTAGTTTAATCAGTGAATGCGAGCTGTGCAGTCCCTGAGACAGCGAAGCAACCCCAAATCATAACATTTCCACCACCATGCTTCACGGTTGGTATGAGTTGCTTCTCCTGAAAAGCTGAATTTGGTCTGCACCGAACATGTCTGCGGTTACTGTGGCCAAACATCTCTCTCTCTTTGATTCATCTGTCTATTATTCCAAAAGGTCTGGTCTTTGCCTATGTGCTCATTGGCAAACTGTAGACTTGCAAAGGCTTTTTCCTGACACGCCTCCCATGCAGGTCAAATTTGTAGAAGATTGTAGAAGCATGTACTTTGACACAAACAGTTGCAAGACTTACTAGCTGATCCTGTGATGAAATTGTGGAGTTGTTGGAGACTTCTTTTTGCATCAGATGGTCTGCTCTTGGGCTGAATCTGCTGGGATGACCAGTCCTGAACAAATTGGTGTCATTTGAAATCTGCATCACTTGTCGATTATGTTAATTACAGTGGAATCGTGTATTTCAAATAATTTGGCAATCTTTTTAAATCCCTTGCCAGACTCAGACATCCACAACCTTATTTTCTGAATGCCTTATAGAACTCTTTAGATCTTGGCATGATGACACCACATACCTCAATAGCAAAGGAAACACCAGAAACTAGATGTGAGAGATGTATAAATAAGACAAGTTCCATCTGAACTTCCTAAGCAGGTTCTAATCACTGGCATCTAATGTTGAACACCTGATTCTAATTTTATGGATTTGAAGGTAGGATAAATGTAAGGTTGTACTTCCTTTTTCCACATGTTTGATCTGTCTTTTGTTAATATAAAATGTGAAAATCACTCAAATTTTATGTCATTTGATGCAGTGTATCACCTTTATTAATAGACACTGTTTCAAAGAGGATCAAATGCTTCTTGTGCAAATATGTCAAAAAAAGCCAACAATTTCCATGTGGTGTACTATTTTTTCCACACGACTGAATGTAGCTGATTCAAATGCAGAAGTCTCTTTTTTGTTCTTTTTCTTGATCTTTCATGAATTTACTATGTACCTAGTATGAAAGGTTTTAGATTTGTAGCTAATATCAGCTTTATCCCTCACCACGTATCTAAATTCTAAGAGCACGTGGCAACTGTTGTTGGAGAATGTGATAAATATTGAAAAGCCTTTAAAACAGATATATTTCTCTACACCTTTTTTAACACACCATCCACTTTGCTATTTCCTCGTGTCATTCACTCACATTTATTGGCGTGTCAATTATTAAAAATAGCTTTGAATGGAGATGTGTAGCATCCCTGATAAGTATCTGATAGAAAACAAAATGACTTTTTAATGTTATTTACCTACATAGGAGATGTGGTTGTGAAGCTAGCATGTTCTTCAGTAATCACTCAGGAAGTGCAATCTGAGTGGAGATGTCTCGTCTTTTTCTTAGTAGTGAGAACATCTTTGAAAACCAACGCTAGATCTGTAATGATGTAATATTAGATGTTTTCTAAAATAAAAAAGAAGGATCAGAAACAGCGTCTAGAACTTGTTAATTTGAAGCATCCTGTCCCACGCTCTGCATGACTTTTATTTGACTCACCTTGTTATTTCGCATGAGAACGTCTTTGAAAACTAAAGCTAGATATTTAATGATGTAATGGTAGATGTTTTCTACCATTTCTTTAGGTGGGGGGAAAAACAGAGAATGTAAAACAACTCCTATAATGTGTTACTTTGAAGCAGACTGCCAAAGGCTTTGCAGAACTTTTTTGACTCACCAGCAAGTAAAATGTGTTTATATTCACATTTCATTTCTTCCCAAATATAGAGCATTGTTCCGTCATCTTTATTTCATTCAAAAGGCAGCAAATTGTTTAAGACAAACCGGTAATATTGTTTTCATTTATTTGTAATGCATTTTATTAATATCCAAAACGTTAAGGGTTCTTCAAGCATACTTACTTATTTATTTATTATTTATACAAAACATTAACAGTTCTTTAATGGAATCAATCTTGTGGACCTTTTAAAGCCAACATGTCATTGAGATGGCAGAGCTGCATAAAGATGTATTCCTAGTTCAAAAGTCCTCATTATAAATATTCCACAATGATATGCGGGTGAAGCTGAAGTGTTTAGCTATGCTGTTATGAGCTTTTTGGTCAGGTTGAGCAATTCATGTGGGTACAAAGGGGCAGTCCCAAACTTCCTCAATGAGACTTTATAACAGAGGAACTGTATAGAAGTGTCATTCGTTCATGACCTCCACCCTGCTGCAGCATCACAGCCAAGACCCGGAGAGGATGAAACAGAGTTTTCCATTCTGTCATAACTGTCAAGTAACTAATCCAATGTTTAGATATTTACTCTTTAGATCTTAAGCCATGGCACAAACATGCCATGAAAGGCTCATTAGCACACAAGCAGGGAAACGTCTCTCTAACACATTTTCTCTCTCTCTCTCTCTCGCACACATTTCTGCATTTGGAATAACAGAACAGCTCAGCCGCTTGGTCCCAAATTTCCTCCTTCTGCATTCCAAACCCCTGCTGAGAGCAGCCAGACTCTTCTCTTCTCCCAGTCCACGATCTTCCCCAGGGAGTCTCCTCGGCTGGGCCACTGCCGCATTACCTCAGTGCTAATCATGTATATCCCGCTGACAACAGGCATTCAGCGCAGCCGCTTTAAGAGCTTGGCACTCTGTGGATTCCTCGCTGTGACGTTTGCAATAAGGCATCTTTGTTTTTTCTCGACCCATCTATTTCCGTCGTATACACATCTCTTCTTCCTTTGGTTAACATACTTCATGACGGATCTCCATTTTCACGTCCAAAACGTTTTCAGTCCAAATTGTCGCAAGAGAGCCTCCTTACACAGCTGGGATGTCATCGATACTCTGTTATTGAACTTAGAGCGCACAACGGAAGACCATGCAGAGGAGATTTCAAGTTTGCGACTTGATACTTCCATGTGATGTACCTGCCTCATGATGAAATAAGAGCTGTTATGCACGGCATTATTGTCAAGAAAGAAGAAAACAAGAATGTGACCTGATGTTCCATCCTCCGGCCTTTACTCATTCATTTGCCTAAGCTTCTTGCACTGATTCAGTGTGAAGTGTGTGTGTTTATCCATTGCGTTCTAACATTAGAATTTTTTCATCCCGAAACTGACAAAAGCAAAAGGTTTTTTTTTTTTTTCTTCTATTGCTGAAATTGGAAAGCTGATGCCATGGGGATGCATTGAGTAATTTCTTTGTGGCCTTCTATCCGTCTTGCTGGGGGTAATCTCTGGCTCTTTGCGGCAGCCCCATTCATCACCTGCTCTCAATAGCACCGTCGCAGTCTCCAGCTAGCAAGCAGGCCAGGTAGGGTGCCGGGATGCACAATGTGCTGGGGATTAGCATCAAAGCTGGGGGGACTGGGTCCTTCCCGCGCCGGCGGGGAGACAGGGCAGGACCGGCCAAGGTCATCATCCAGCCCCAATACCCCCTCTGCACTACCCCCGCTCGCCCCCTCCCCTAGTTGATTAGAGTAGGATCTGAGCCTGGGAACCTAAATCGCCGGCTTCTCAACACCCAGCACTGACTCACCACACAGCAGGTGGAGAACAGCGAGATAATGCAACCGGTTACTTTTGTGTTTTTTTTTTTCTAACACTTTGAGGATTTGGACACTTTTGCTCACCGTGAGTTTTTCCGAACCAATATTTTGTTTGATTATAATAAGCTTTTGAGACAGGGGAAATTTCAAAGCTGTAGCCGGACAGCCACGGATAAGTGGACACTATAGTAGCAGCATACCTATGTAATGGATTTCAACAAGGATACTGCTAGTTACAAATTAGCTAGCTGAATTTTTTTTTTAAATAGTTGTTTTCCCTTTCCATATGTTTGACACACCTAGCTTTTAACGAATCTAGACTCCCACTAAGCTGGTCGTTCCTAGCATTGGTTGCATGGGACTCGGTTTGTATAACTAGGCATATGGCTTCTGAGACTCTTCTAGACAAGTTGACTGTTTATAAGCAGCAACAACAAAAGAGGGTGGAGATAGCTGTACCTATGAGGTAACAGTGATGCAAACATAGAGACATAGTCTCTGGTTTGTTACGTTACGTAGCGAGGCTAACAGCAATTTATTTTTTCTCTTGTCTCCCCCCCTTTTTTTTGGTGAGAGATGCGCAAGTTGTCATGACGACTAGGATGTACTGCTGATGAAGTCTCACTCCTTGTTGTCCAATCAGATTATGGAGCTGAAACTGCAGCACGAACAGGAGAGGACACACCTACTTCAGCAACACAATACTGAGAAGGACAGCCTGGTCCAGGATCATCAGCGGGAGATTGCTAGTCTGGAGAAGCAGGCGCGGTCCGCCATGGCCCAGCACCAAGCACAGACCCAAGAATGGAGAAAGCGGGATGGACAGGTCTGTGGTCGCTTCTTTTCCATATCACCATGTTTTGCATATTTGGTTTACTATTAACCATGACTTTTTTTTCCCCCTTTCTTTTGCTAGCTTATTTTCCTGCTTTGCTAGCTAAGTATTCGCTTTATCTATGAAAAATGTTATACATATTTTTACAGTAAGAGATTTGTAAAAATCCATTTTGAAATTTAGCATGATGCTTGATCACGAAAACTTCAGCACCACAAACTGTTCAAAGAACTATTTGCAATAAAATTATGCAGAAAAGAAATCTTCTGCAGATTTTACGTTATTCAGTGTATACAGTGTTTTGCGCAGGACTTTAAGGAAGAATTTTAAAAAGCCCCCCAGGAAGTAAAACCACAGGTTGCCATAAAAAGTGGGCAAATCTTCGGGTGCAATATAGTTCAGGCCTTTTGTTTTTCACTCCGGCTTGCATTGTCCATTCTTTTATTCTAGCCATTTGAGCCGGGTTGGCATGAACTGCTGCGTCGCGAGCCACTGTGCATTGGCTGGGCGCATTAGCTGTTTCTCGCGCCGCACTGCAGGTAGCCATCATCTCCACATAAGGAGACGCTTATACTCTCATTATATCTCCCAGAACTATTTAGCATATATTAATGACAGTCTTGGAAAGGCTGACAGAAACCTCTGTTTTGTTTATCAGCGGGTTTCTCGTGGTTACTCCACCAAAGCCCGTTCTCCTCTCCAGCCCGGCTATCGCGGCGCCTCTGTGGGAAACCATTTGACAGCCGAGCCCCCAGCTGGGGATGTATTCGGCTCTTCAAACCCTGAGATGAAATATAAATTGTCAGCATGGCTAAAGCATGTTTATTAGCTCTTTACAGGAGAGACGTCAAGCAGAGCAGCTTCTGTACAGAGTTCACTAGACTGGATGAGAAAAGCTTGGGAAAGTCTTCTATATGAAACATCGCGCATTTCAGTGCCATTTTGGTCAAACGCTGAACCACGATAAACCAGATTTTATACAGCAAAGGGCATATTAATTGTCTGTACTGAACTGCTGTTATTTTAGAAGGTTTAAAAGAGAAGGGAACCTTATCTGATCAAATGAATTCTGATCAAATGAAAGCATGTCAAATATAATGCACTCATGTATGTAAAATAAATTTTTTATGTCCTCTGTCTACGCAGCATCTCTTCGGAACTAACAAACATTACTGTATTAGTGCTTCCTCTTTCATTTCAGTGACCGCTTTTTCCTTTATATCAAAACAAATGGCTTTTCTCTATCCTTTTCTGTTTCCACATGTAGTATAAATCCATTCATCCAGCACCTTATCAGTCATGTAGTTAACAAGTGTGGTGGTGTGGACAGGCCACATAGTATGTGAATCCACGGGAAGGAAATTGTCTGCTACAGCGAAAAGCTGCCAGTAGCTCAGACCCCACACCCACCCACCCCCAATCGTTCCCAGCCTGAAGAATGCGCTGAACAATTTGTCGGAGGAGACTTTGCGGTTTGGCTGAACACGTCCCTCCATGTGATGACGTTTTTTTGTTTTTGGTGAGAACTTCAGCGAACCTCACAGTTACAGTTCTCCACGATCCCAGCAGGGTGTCGAGAGGCAGCAGAGTTTCATTTTCATGAATCCCTCACAGACGGCGAGCATCTTTAAACCATCAGATTTACATTTTCAATTTTTAGAGCAATCTAATAGATAAATGGCATACCCGAGCTCAAAAAATAGTCTTCTGAGTATCTAAGTGCCAGAGCTTTTCTTGTTTTATCATAGCAAAACAAAATTTGACATGAAAGTGATGCCTGGTGGGTTCGAGAACTTTTCTCTAAGTCCTGTTGCATTTCAACCGGTGACCATCTCAAGCTTTCTCTCGCGGCTCGATGAAGATACATTTTTTAGCTACTGCTGACTGGAAACTGGCTGCCTCAAAGCTGTCTGTGTGAGATAAGATGGCCTTCTCTTCTCAAGAAGGCATACTTTCCTCTAAGAGCATCTGAGAGATGGAATTCAGGAAAGAAGAGAGAAGATGGTGCTGACTAAGCTTTCCACTGGCAGCTTTATTGAGATGAGATGTTCAATTGGAACACATGGTGCCTGGCTGATTACACTATGGATCTTGGTATGAGGATGATAGACTGATTGATTGAAAATATTGACGATTACTAAATAAATAAAATAATTAATAAAACGATAACTGATGAAAAAGTAAAAAAAATAAATAAATTCACATTTTCACAGCGGTAACAAAAAGCGACCCAGCCAGACGAAGTTTTCTTTCAAATTTGGAACGTGAACACACATCTTTCACGTACACTGAAGATGAGTCAGTTAGACTCATCTCCTGATGTGGTCAGTACAGTTTGGATGTAAAAGGAAGTTCAGAAGAATAAATTATTCAAGAGCAGAGCTTTGATTTCGTGAGTTTAGGAGTGGGTTTGCCAAAGTCCAGCACCGTTACCTGGCCTAGATCTCAACGCTACTTCAATCTTTTTCTTCAATCCGTTTCAAAGAAAACTCGCAACCTACAACTACATACAGCCAATGCTAATACTGTGCTGAAGGTTTTATTGATCCATGTCTTGGTTTGGAGTCTTTGTTTAGATCGCTTAGGGAATGAGCTTATATCCTTGTCCTTGGGCTGAAGCTGGCGTATTCAGTTTCCTCTCAACCTGGATTTCTGCTTTGGCACCCTCCAGGCTCCTAGTTTCCTCAGTCTTTTTGAAGATGAAAGGGGCGAGGCCGAGAGTCAGTTGGCAGACCATCCAGGACAGTTCCCAATAAATAGTGCTGCCTGCAGCAAGTGTGCTAATACACAACTGGCTCCAGAGACTGGAACTCTTTCCTTTACATGCATGTTTATGGCAAACTGTTATGAGGAATCTGTGTGCTTCAGAACAATTATTTAAAGAAGAGGAAATATTTGAATCACGCCTTATCATTTGTTTGATACTTAACTTTGTATCATGTTCTTTAAGTGTCCTTTGGTATTCTTTTATTTTTTTTTGGCTTCTAGAGATGAAAAATTTTCGATTCAATCCAGTACATTTGCTCTAGACATCTGCCTCTCCAACGTCCTTGAAAAAGAGACATTAATTTAAATGGAATATATGAACAACAGATTCGGTCAGTCAATCCCATTACTATATTTCCTGGGTTTCGGCTGCATTCAGAATCATTTTCATTGCTGTTTCATTTGGCCCGTGTCTCATTTTCCCGCTTTTTTATCCTCGAGAAATTCTTTCTCACTGTTATAACATAAGAGTTCAAACAGCATGCGGGAGAATCTGATCCTTGGAATATTGCATGGGGGAGCGCTCTCTGTGGCCATGATTGACAAATTAATGACACTGACACATTTTTCAAGGACTTCATTCCCAAATAAGAGATTAGGCCAGAGTACATGACAGCTAGTGTTACGGAGGAAATCAGCCATGGATATATTGATGTGCAAGAGAAAACAAACTCGTTAAGTAGGGTTGTGCAACATAAGCTTATAGTTTATATCGAGCATAAACATAAGCTTAGTTTATATCTAGACCCAGGGATTTATGTCATTCTTGCCACTTCCATCACACAAGAAAAAAAAACCCCAACACATTCAAGGACACCTTGGGAGAATGTTATACAATGCTACAGATGCTTTCATACATGATTGCAACAGCATTTGGCAGACGCCCTTATCCAGAGCGACTTACATTTATCGAATTTTCTCTTTTATACAACTGAGCAGTTGAGGGTTAAGGGCCTTTCTCAAGGGCCCAGCAGTGGCAGCTTGGTGGGATATGAACTTATGACCTTCCGAGCAATAGTCCAATGTCTTAACTTACTTAACTACCAGTGCCATTTCAAAAAGGTACCGAGTTTAAAGACTTTTCTGTGAGATTCTGTTGCCTGAAAATCTCCATAACAAAGAGATTTTTTTTTAATATTAAATGTGATAAACCCTTCAAACGCCTGACCTGGCTTAATATTTGAATGATTGATTTGAACTTTAACTATTGAATTATTGATCATATACGATTCAGCAACCCGCTGAATTAATTATTCGATAACTGCAGTAGAAGTAATAGAAAATGTATGTAGTTCAGGGAGTGAGGTGCAAATCTGGACACAGTGATTGGCCTTGGGAGTTTATACCACAGTGCTGTGGAATTTTCTAATCTGACTGTTCAGAATGCGTTTATGTATTTTCTGTAACAGCTCGGCTTTGACGGTAGTTTGGCTGCAAGACGAAGCACAGATATATAATAATGTGCTCATTCTAATACGGTATCATTTCTGTAGTAACAACTAAGTCACTGGGACATATACGGTGGGTGTTTGCACTGTGCATATGATAGCGCTTGGAGACATTTATTTAACGTTTACAGAAAGAGTCTCACGCCTCAGCACTTCGTACACGAGGTACTGTTCCTTCACGCTTTCTGCCACAGGAAAGTGTTCAGGAAGGACGATTTTGCATTTTAACGTTTCTTGTAATATGACGAGCTGCTTTTTGGTGTGCATTACTGTCTTCAAGAGAGTGGAGAAAAAGTTAAGAAAGTAATAACATAAACGAAGTTGTTTCGTGGACGTTCCACAACATTACATGTTATTACTGAATGAAGAAAATGTATGTTTATGTGCCAAATAGATCTGATAGCTGTAGCAGTGATGTTTTTGATGTTTTGCTTTCTGTTTACTATTTACTCTTTGTTTTCTGATCATCCATGTTCATTCCTGGACAATAATATTCCAGGTGCAGGAGTTAGGGAATGGAGCTTGAGAATCAGAAATACAGTCAAAAAGTGAATGCAGTCAAAGTGTCTTTGCAGCCTTTTTTTTCTGCTGTGGAAAACAGAAAACTTTACTGGTTTCTTGTCTCGTTTGACTTCCCTGACGTTCCCAAGTCTGCTTTTTTCTGATCTTTGTATGTGTGTAGCCTAAGTGAGGTCTGGGTCCTCGGCACAAACGGTCCCTGAGAATGAGGCTGGATGTGCAAAGTAGTGTAGATTATATGTTATCAAGGAATACTACAGTGCTGTATTCTCCTGCAGATGAGTGACTAAAGTCTTCTGTGTCTTTTGTACACTATATAACTAATAGAGGAAATAAGGTGCAGGCTGTAAAAAATTTTTAAAAACTTCCTTCACTGTTTTGGCAATCAAACCTGAGACATAATCTCTAGTGAAGCTAGTGGGGTTTGAACAATATGCTGAACATGTATGTATATTTTAAACCAGATTACTCACTGATACTTTGGTCACTGAAATGAACTGAATGAATGTAAGTGGACACCTGACCCTCACACCCGTATGTGCTTGTTGAACGTCCCATTCAATAACCATGGGTATTGGTATGTAGTTGGTTCCTACTTTGCTGCTTTAATAACCTCCACTGTTCTGGGAAGGTTTTCCACTAGATTTTGGCGTGTGCTCATTCAGCCACAAAAGCATTAGTGAGGCAGGCACTGGTGTTGGGTGAGAAGGTCTGGCACACAGTCGGCGTTCTTATTCATTCCAAAGGTGTTAACTGGGGTTGAGGTCAGGGCTCTGTGCAGGTCACTCAAGTTCTTCCATTCCAATCTTGGCAAACATTTTCTTTATGGACCTTGCTTTGTGCACAGGGATTTTGTCATGCTGGAACAGGTTTATGCTAGAGCCTTTTAGTTCCAGTGTAGGGAAATCTTAATGCAACAGCATACGAAGACATTCTAGACAATTGTATGGTTCCAAATTTGGGGCAACAGCTAGGGGAAGGCCCACATATGGGTGTCATGGTCAGGTGTCCACATATTTTTGACCATATAGTGAATTTCTTAGTGATAGATGGTTACTGAGAATAGTGCAAAAATGGCTTCAAATTTGGTTTATTAAGTTCTGTGGGTGGGAGCACGGTGGCATAGTGGTTAATACATTTGTCTCTCACCCCCGTGGTTGGGGATATGAATCCTGCCTCCTCCCTGTGTGCATGTTGTCCCCATGCTTCCAGGCTTTCCTCCGGCTACTCCGGTTTTCTCCCCCAGGCCCAAGACATGCATTGTAGGCTGGCTGGGATTTCCAAATCGTCTGTAGTGTGTTAATGTGTGTGCATTTCTTTCCTGCGGTTTGCTGGCACCCCATCCAGGGTGTCCCTCGCCTCGTTCCCCGAGTTACCTGGGATAGGCTCCAGTTTCCTTTGCGATCCTGTGTTGAATAAGCGATATACAAAATGGATGGATGGAAGTTCTGAGGGTTAATAATATGTTGCAGAGCTGGCAAAAGGGGCTTGCTGTTTGCTTTAGCCATAGTAGCATCCTGCTGTTACACCATTTAAACAAATGTTTCTAAAAGTGTCTCCTGCTCTTATTCTGAGGACACAGCTCTATTCTGAGCGAAGGCCCCACCTTGGGGTAATTACAGGACACTTCAGTTTTACAAGGTGCTGGCTTTCTGTCCTATAATGCACACTGAAGCATTGACTTCCC
This sequence comes from Noturus placidus, assembly GCA_022414735.1. NCBI lineage: Eukaryota > Metazoa > Chordata > Actinopteri > Siluriformes > Ictaluridae > Noturus > Noturus placidus. The sequence continues at coordinate 145,691 of JAFFST010045406.1, forward strand.
TTAATACTTTGAACATGTGAGTATATGTATGCACAAATAGACCAGACACTGTTTAAGTAGCAACTGTCCGTCTTTGTCCCCATTTTAATTAAGCTGTGAAAACAGAGACACCACTATAAAGGCCCCAACCCTGTTTAGTGCGTCATGGCTTTATCTGCACTCGGGTTATCTGACGGGCCTCCTGGTTTGAAGCGATCAAAAGAACACTGTTTATAGGAACTGGAAAGAAAAGCTTGTCTTGTGGCTGCTGTCTGACTTCTCAGACAAGGCTAAAAATGTGACAGGATGTGACACCATGCGTAAGTTGTAAAATGCACCAGTAGTTCAACTGAAGAGCCTGAAAATGTTTGGGTCCTTGATTTTAAAAGTACTGATCTGCCAACACTCCTCAGAGTATTTCTGAACTGTCCATTTACCTGCATGATTGACATGCATAGAAGTATACATGACTATGCTGTATTCATATTTCTTTACTTGTAAAGTTCTAACCAACTTATTATCTAAAATATTCACATGCCATCATGCACCCTTGTGCTGGCTTTCGTAGCCAGCCTTATGTTTTATTTGTTTGATGATTTCCAAGCATCAAAAGAAGCACAGTAAAGGCCTACCAGCCTTTTCCATACTAGACTAAAGAAGGAATTATTGATTAAAGCCTCCTCCGAGCTGAGATCTAATAGCTCTTTACAACTAGTAGTGGTATGTAGGCGTGTGTTTCCACTTCTGCTACTGTCACCTGGGACACTAGCACAGCCCCGACGTCTGTGTGTGTTTACTTTACTTCATATAAATGTTTTTTTTTCATGGTCTGCCTTTGAAGTGGCAAAGATCCCACCCCAATCCTGAACGTGTTCACGATTTTCCAATGCTCTTTAGGCAGGCGATAACCGTCCTCCTCCCTGTAATACCGAAAGTGGGGTGATGCCAAGGAGCTGCCAACCCCTTGTGTTGCTAGTACTGCACAGACATTGCAGATCCCAACCTGAGCTGGGGTTCATTTATAGCATTTTGGAGAATTAATGTCGCATTGAAATTGGCAACTCGCTCAGAATAGACTTTTGTGCCTTAAAATTTCCATATTATTAAGCAACGCTAATGTCAAAAATGATGTCAATGCAAGCAAGGTCAACGTCAACAAACCCCACTGGTTCATTCTCTAATGAGATCACTTTGTTTCCTTTTTTAGTCATCTGCACCCTGTATTTAACCAAGTGTGGCAGTCAACGTGGCAAGGCACCCGGACGCTGTGTTTTTTCAGCTTCCTGAAACAAGAAATGGCAGCAGTGCCTCATCTCATTACAACCCCCCCCCCCCCCCCAACTATGGGTAACTGACCTTTGATTTGCGCTAATTTCGCTCATTAAATCAAACCGCTGACCTTTGTGGAATGCCCGCTTTTGATGTTGAACCCTTGAGGCTGTGAGATCAGAGGGGGTGGTTTCTGTTTTCCTCTTCTCGGCCAGACCAAGCACAAGTGCTCCACCAGTTTTGCACTTTTCACTCTCCACTCTCTGGGTAAAATTGCGATTCCTCTGTGCCTGTGCACCCCCAATGAAACGTAACAAATCATTCTCTATTTTGCCATTTTTTTTTTATTTTGGTGCTTATTATTGTTTGATAAGATCATTAAAAAACCTTATGTGTGATTCCAGACCATAAGTGAGCTGGAGTCTCAGGTGCACACTTTGAGGGAGGAGCTGCTTGCGGCTCACAGTCAGAGGAAGCAGCAGCTGTCCGAGTTGGGCCTACTGCGTGAGGAGGAGCGCCACCGTGCTGCCCAGGAACAGGAGACGGCGTTGGGCCGTGTCCGGGCAGAAATGGAACGTGTCCGCCAGGATCTGGAGAGAAGCCACACTGCCGAGAGAGAACTCGCTCAGGAGAAGGTGGGTGAGCCTCTAAGCAAAGATGGGATGATGCGTTATGTTGGTTTTCTCTTACTTTATAAAACCATCATAATGTTGATTTGGCTACTCTAAATTGCCCATAGGTGTGAATGACTTGACTGTGTCTCGTGTTTGGTGGAGTGCAATGGTCTGGCATCCCATCCAGGGTGTATTCCTGCCTTGCAAATAATATTTCCAGGATGGGAAACACGAGATATAGGTGTCAGCTTGCCTGCAGCTTGAGATATAGCCAGTTAAGTACTTGTTGGCATGATTATTTGTGTAAACTTCATTTAGCACCAAGGCCTCAATTGAGTTCCAGGCAAATTATCCATCTGTGTGAACACTATTCAAAGACAGAATATACAATTATCCCAATTATGATCTTAGAAGTTACAGGATGTTTTGGGATGTCAGCCTGGAAGATTATTTAGTTGCTTCCCTCTGGCATTATAGCACTACCACAGGATTTTCATGTGTGTCAGATGAGAACTTAGCACATCCCTGGCCCCAGAAGCAGTGTGACATTCTCTGGCCTGTTTCGCACTGTGCAATCCTCACCGGTAAGAAAGAGACCTGAGGCTTTGGCAGGGTTCCTTTGCAGGAGGTGGAGCAGGCAGGGTTTGGCAGCGTCTGTATCCTTGTGGTCTCTGATGGATTAACTTTGTCACTCTCTCCAACACCCCAGAGTAAAACCCATCAGGTCTGTCAGCAAAGGAAGTAACTCAGAGCAAAATGCTCTCTTCCTCTTCTTCTTCTCTCCTCCTGTATGCCTTTGAGTAAACAGTAAACAGATGAGCCAGTACACCAAGCCAAGCTTCTCACCTGGTGTCTGGATCACAGTCATGCACAGTCATGACACACACACACACACACACACACACACATACACATACAAACCCTAACACATGCTGTTTGGCTTTGTAGTTTAGTAATTCAAGAACATTTCATTATTAATGCATTAGCCCCCTTTGCTCTGGTTCTATCTATGCAGAGCAGGCAGACTTTGAGTGACTTTGCTGGAATTCCTCAGGTCCTCACCCCTGCTACTTCATACTTACTGAGCTTTTGATCCCTTATAACAGAAACCAGGGATGGGAAGCTCTTTTAATATGGCACAGACGGGCCAGGAACTGGCAGAAAGTGTGCTGTTAATCAGGAGTAAATTCCTGATTAGGTCCATCAAGGCGATTCATTTTCATTAGATCCATGCAGTCCCCTCTTAGACCATCTGTGGCATATTACTGTGCTGTTCGGCCTCGTACATAAATCCCAGGCCTCCAGTTCAGAACCACATGCTAGTATGGCTCTCATACTTATCGCAGTCCGACTCACTTTTTCCGCTCCACCACCGCTTAAAAATTGTTTATGAACAATAAGTCATCCGATCCATCCTCCTCACATCTGAGACACACCTGCAGATGTGGCAGTCATGTATAGACACCGGAGTTTCTGTGAGTCATTAGGATAAAGGGAAAAGCTTGATATTGCATAGTTAATATAAATTAAGCATACATGCCAAAAATAAGTTCCTGCATGTCACTCAGATCCTTTTATACCACATCCAGAAGATATTGGTCAGAAGGTTTTGACTAATTTTCTAAACAGCATGACTTCTATAACAGTTGTCTGACTACAGCCTACTTGTATGTTATCGTTTCTATTCACTGTGGACTTGAATGGCAGACACCTTACAAAGTCTAAGCCTAAAAGTAAATGGATT
>JAFFST010045406.1:149316-161450 GCA_022414735.1 Noturus placidus
TATATATAGTGTGTGTGTGTATGTATGTATGTGTGTGTATATATATATATATGTATTTACACTGCTAAAAAAATAAGCAGTATATATTTGAGCAGTATATATTTAACAAATAAAATCGATGTGGTGAAACTTTCTGTAAGCAGACATTTATTTACCAATATATGGAAAGAATCACAGCTGTCTGTGTTTTGTAACAGTGGGTACATTTTCCGTAATCTTCAGGACAGAGGTCGTTTCTAGTGCTATTTTTGTCGTATTAACTTTAACGGAGAGAATACAGAGGTATAACATAGATGCAAGATAGTAATAGCAGGAACTAACTCATCTCATTTACATTCCACAACATTAATGTAACTATAAGTGGTTAAAAACAGAACGTGTCATTTAGTAATGAATAAATAAATATTGTAATACTTGGCAGAGCACAGTGGTATGAGACAAATAAAACACTTCTGGAAATTCTGTCACAGAAAACGAATCAACTCTACGTAATCACTTTGACTCGTACTTAACTGCATCTGTACAGTTGAACATATACTAAACACACTTGTTCCAACTGGATTTTAAATGATGCATGTGTTTGGTGGTCTTGAAGGTCCTTTTGGCTTGTCCAGACTACCAGGCCAATCAAGTTCTCTTAATATGTTAAAACTGTATTCTAATCTGTCAGTCAGTACATTTACATAGACAACAATAATCTGATATTAAGACGATACTCTGATTAAGAAACTACCATGTAAACAGCGATTATTGATGACCATAATCCGATTAAGGTCATACTCGAAGTAAACACAAAGTGAATTAAGACATGTGGAGTATTCCTGTTTTAGTCGCATTATCGACGTGAATTACAGACATGTAAACACCTTAATCACATTATTAATGTCGTGTTGGAGTTTTCACTGCATTTTGCGACAGGACACGATCACACACGGCAATTCTCAACCGTTTTATGGCAAACGAGAGCACGGCTGCGTCCAAAACCGCGTATTTACCTTCTATATAGTAGGCGAAATACATGTACATCTCGGCTTCTATATAGAAGGAAAGTCCACGGTTTAGGACGCAGCCCACGGCTTCAAGCAGTCGTCTATTTGCACGTATAGCATGACAAATAATTAACCACACTTGAAGCTTTCGTAAAATGAAAAATGAAATACCCAAAACTGTATACGGTACCATAACGAAGACAAACTGTATGTTGATACGTGAAATTCTGGAGGGACATCAGACGGTGTGGCGCGGTGACGTAATGACGTGAGCCATTAATCGATCTATGTTTTATAACGTGTAAAACGGGAACATGAAAGGAGTATTCTAAAAGCAACTTATGTAAACACCTTAATCACAATATTCACTTACTCAGAATAAGGTCAGTAATTAAAGAAGAACAATATAGTATATATTATGAACAAATCAGTCATAGTGATGTGTTTGTACCACTGAGACCACAAAACTCCATTGAAAGTCTGAAATGAGGAAAGAATTGTGTAAGTATTGTGTAATGCAGTGTAACATCAGGAGACAGGTCACAGTACACAGTAGGCTTTGAAGGTAGTAGTATTGCAAGGCCAGACCTGATCTCTGCAGAGAATACACATCTGCAGAGAGTCATGAGAAGGTTTGGTGTAAGGGTGAGTGAGAACGTAATCAACAATAATCTCAAGTTTAAGTTTACAGTATACACTCTTGTGTAGAAAGGGAGATCAAACGCTGCCTTTGGTGTACCTCAGAAGTGGAAGGTTGGTGCTCAGAATTCCGAAATTTTCGATCTCGAGCTCAAGCTCAAGCTTGGAGGGGGGCGACGGTCATGGATGCTGCAACAAGCTAGCCAACAAACTGTGATGAGTTATGTGTTGTTATCTCATCAAAACAGCAAACTGTATAACCAAAAGAGGCGAATACACTATGGGTGCGTCTCAATCAGCTCCCTAGTTCAGTAGTCAGGACACTGATCAGGGAGTCGGCCATTTTAAGGGCTAGCTCAATCGCAGAATCCTTCCAGTGTACTGGAACATTCGGGCCTTTAAAAAAAAAATCCCAAAATGCAACGCAAACATCAGGAAGAATCAATGCTCACTTGGTTCCCTCACTGGCGGACGGGAAAATGGTGGATGAGCTCTTAGCCATCTTCCTTCTGCAAATGAACTTAGCTCGTTCACAACCTAGGGAGCTAGGGACATACCCACTATGTCTAAAAATTTACGGACACCTGACCATCACACCCATTATGTGCTTTCTGAACATCCCATTCCAGAGTTAGTCCCCCTTTGGAGTTATAATTACCGTCAGTTTTCTGGGAAGGCTTTAGACTAGATTTTTCAGTGTGGCTGTGGGGATTTGTGCTCATTCAACACAAGAGCATTAGTGAGGCCAGACAGTGGTGTTGGGCGAGGAGGCCTGGTGTGAAGTTCATCAACCAGGGTTGAGGTCAGGTCTGTGTGTTATACACCTTTCACTCTCTGTGTTGTACAGCCATCACTGTTTTAATTCTTCTTCTTCTTCTTCTTCTTCTTCTTCTTCTTCTTCTTCTTCTTCTTCTTCTTGTTTTATATCTGCTGAATGGTTAATTAAGAAAAAGTTCATGTGTCTGGGTTAGATATTACTTCCTGGTTCAGTGTTAAAGTTTAAAATGATTATTATTAAGTCATAGAAGTTGTTTCAAGCCCTCGTTCTTATGAACTCTGTGCAGTTTGTAAGCTGAATTATATATTTTTTTCTGATGGCGACAGAAACACTATCCTCGGCAGTCAGCGGGTGATGAGACGGGCAGCCGAAGTTTGAACTCGCCTCACAGATTCCCAAGAAAAAGCCGGACGAAATCCATTAAATCCGTGAATGCATTTTCATCAAAGATGCTGCCTTTTTGAGGGAAAACGCTTGTGGAATAAAATAATGAGAAGCAGAATATCAGAAGAGATAAGGTTGTGTGTTAGATTGTTTCAGCGTTAGAGGCTAGGTGAAAATAAAAGAAGAAAGACAGCAACTTCATTTCTGCTGCTAGTAACGATTGAGGTTTATCTACTGCTGTGTGTGTGTGTGTGTGCGTGCCAAGTACCCAATCTCCATTTTCCTCAGAGAGCCTTGGCAGCCTTGTTCCTATAGATAAACCTGTCTGTTTTTGGCAGTGCACACACCTCTCAGCTGGTCCCTCAGATACTCCTCCTGGTGTTTCTTACATTAGATACATACATTTTAATATTTATTTTAGAGACTAGTATTATTTTATATTTTATTGAGGTTTTTGTTTTTTTGTTGAGGTTTCTAAATTTCTCTCTCTCTCTCTCTCTCTCTCTTTTGGTTGCTCAGATATATTGAGCCTTCAGCAAGGCAAGATGATCTGACCATGACATGTGGCTTCTGGGTTTTAAACATCTTAACAAGGTCTCTGAAGAATCGGGAGGGGGGGTAGAGGGGGAAGGCATGAGCTGAATCTTGAGTTTGTGTGAGCGTTGTTACTACTTTGAAATAAGTTATAAAACTGATAGTCTGTTATAGACGATGTGTCACTATCCGGTATTTACACTCCGACCGTACTAAATGCAGTATGACACTTGCTGACTAATACACTTTAATAACACTTTCAACAAGATCACTTCAAACTCGTTTCACTCATGTCAAAGACAGAATCAGCACATGGTAGTTTATACTGCAGCATGTGGGCATCAGTAGGTAGTGGGCTTGTTGGGAAGGAAAAAAAATGATGGCGCAACTAATGAATCACTGTTGAAAGAGCTGCTGTTCCAGCGGACTTGCCGTACCTGTTGGGCTCTGTTCATCTTCCCACACACCCTCATTGCTTGTTGACTCAACCTACTTGTTAACACCAGCAGGCTGGAGAGAGAGTTAAGATGCGGGTAACTGTCACATTTACTTTTTGTCTCTCTGAAGTTAGACATCTCTTTGATCCAGTGGGGCGTATTTGATCTGCTGAAGTTTACGTGACCACAGTTTATTCTATTAAATCAGGGCAAGTGAAGGGACATGACACATTGTGGCTTGAAGGAGAAAAAGGTTTATTTATATAAATGATTTTTACAGGCTACGTCCACATTAATTCCAAAAATCACTCATCCGCACCGAAATGTCTAGAAAACTAGGGATGGGCGATATGGACTTTAAACTATATCACGATATTTGCTGGTATTTATTGCGATAACGATATCAGTGACGATGTAAATATAGTACCATGCACCACTGTTTTTGGCTACAAGTGATAGCTGTGATCTTGAGAGCCTCAGAAACACAAATCTAAAAATAAAACTGATTTTCTGTGAACAAGCCAGTTCCAGATTGTAGAGGTAGCGCCTCGTTTAGCGATAAACTCCTCCTTAGCTTCACATCCTCAGATTCACATCCGCATTCCGCCATTCTTGTTTTCGCTAAGACTGCACATGCGCACCTGTGTAATTTCCACCAGACAGAAAATTTTTAGTCACATGAGTGAGATGTATCGGCCAATAGTTTACAAACATCCGATGATCAGGGCTGATTATATCCTGTCAATCAAAAGAGGATGGGAAAAAACAATTTCGTGCTGTGTATGAAGATGATCTCTCTTGTGTGGAATGATGACAAAACTGCAGTCTGTAATTTACACTGAAAGTGAGCAGCAGTGAAATGGGAGTTTTGGCATCGAGTCTCATGTCTTTTTGCCGCACTGCTCGCGCTAAATTAAAGGGCCAATACACCATTAAAAGGTTTAAATGAAGATTAATTGACAAAAAAAAGTAGTATATATTGCACAGAAAAATATATTTGAAGAGTAGTATATTTCATATCCAGTATGTTAATACAGTATCTCACAAAAGTTAGTACACCCCTCACATTTTTGTAAATATTTGACGATATCTTTTCATGTGACAACACTGAAGAAATGACACTTTGCTATAATGTAAAGTAGTGAGTGTACAGCTTGTGTAACACCATTTTGGACATTTTCACTTAGGGGTGTACTCACTTTTATTGCCAGCGGTTTAGACATTAATGGCTGTGTGTTGAGTTATTTCGAGGGGACAACAAATTTACACTGTTACACAAGCTGTACACGCACTACATTTACATATTATACTGTGTATAAAAAAGTTGATCATATATATTACCAGTTTGATGTTCAATGATGGAGTAGAAATGATTTTGTTTGTGGTGAGTGAATATGAGACTAACAGGAGGTTTTTTTAGAATTCAGTCAATGTTAATATGAATTAAGAACATTCAAGAAGTTAAGAAATCTTACTTTATTGTTCAGAATTGAATTAATGTATTAATGTTAATGTGAGGAATGTGTTTTCTGTTTATGAGACCAGTTACTGTGAAGCAACTTTCTGAAATGGAGAGAATAAAGTTTTTATTTGCATTTCTTTCAGAAATGTGGAATTAATTATTATTAATTTATAAGAAGATATTAAAGGCAGAACTATCGGTATCGGCCGATATCACTCTGAATAATCGGTTATCGGTATCGGCTGAGAAAGTTACTATCGGTGTGTCATTGTTTGTTAGGATTGTTTTCTCAGTCCACACAGCAACGCAAGTACGTCATTTTCAAATTCATCCACTTGAGAGAGCGTTTTTCAAAAAGCTCCTTTTTCACTGGACAAAATGGCCACAATGTAAAGAAAACGCTTTCACGTTTTCAAATTTATCCAGATTAATGTAGACATAGCCAGGATGGACATATTTTGAAATAATAAAGAGGAGATAGCAAAAAAAAAAGGATTTTTGTCAGACACTGGTTTGAAAATCTGAACACTCAACTAATGTTTGGTTAAAGTTTCCTCTGGAGAGAATAATAGCACTGAGCCTCTTAAGTCTGACGAGGTTGGAGGCCCTTCACTTGAAGACAGCTCACTCCTCCATGCAGATCATTTCAAGCTTCTATATTCTTGGCTTCATGCATGTGGACTCCCATCTTCAATTCAGATCACCGACTGTAAATGGAAACTAATATGATATTGCAAAACTTTTTTGTGTGTGTTTCTGAGACCATTTATACACAGTTAAAATATCTATTTATAGCTAAGTCTTAACTTCCTGGAAGAGTAAAATATTAAGGTACTTGGCAGAATGCAAGAATTTGTTTGTTTGTCTGTTTGTTTTGAGGAGGACATTTAAGACTATATGGTTGCCAGTAATTTACTACATTTTTTTTTTTTATTTTTTTTTTGGTGGGGGGAGGATATTGGGAGAAAATACCTATTATTTAAACATTTTAGATTTAAATGTTTTTGTTAGAGGAAAATGAAGTTTCTTGTCATACATTTTGGTTGGTTGGTAGAGAGTTAGTTAGTGGAAATGGGAATTTTTTCTTTTCTCCACATAATCCTGAAAGGTGCCTGGACTTCTGTATTGCTGTGTTTATAACCATGACAGGGAATGTATACTATTTATATGACCCCATCTGAGATCTAAAACTGCGTGCGCACTTTTCACGAACAACAAACGCAGAAGAGCAGATTTAACTCTTTTTTTTTTTCACTTTTCCAAGCAGAGGAATGGGATCAGTGTTTTTTCCTCTCAACAGTACAATTTCAGAGATTTATAACCCACATTGTAAAAAAAGAAGAAGCCGTTTCTGCAGTGGATAAGCAACGTGGCATATTGTGCTGCAGCCTCTGAACTGAATCTGACTAGCTCTTATATACCCAATGACTATTTAGCCCCACAGCCCAAGCCCCCAGGGACCCCACCCCACCCTTCATATGGAAAGCACACGTCCTCTTTGCTCTTCAAAGCGAGCCCTCTCCCCTTTCTGTGCCAAAGCTCGGGTAATCGGACAATCCCTGGTGGCAAGGTCCAAACATCAGAGGATGAACCTGTAGTGCGTGCTGGGAATTACTCCAATCTGCCAGCCATATGAGCTCTCTCTGTGCCTTCTGTTCGATAAATAGGCTCAAGTAGGATTATTACCTTTTTTGCGTTCTGGTGTCTTTTCCTCTTTGAAGTTTCTGCCTATACTAACAGTATCAGTAACGTCATGTGACCCACCTGTAGAAAATCTTCATGTCAACATTAAAGACACAAAGATTGACATTTATATGGTTCAGTTTTTGGCAGCAAAGCAATTACATAGATTCTTGGGCGATTTGTCAACAACAAACAGCTGTCATCTTTTCCTTCCATGTTACATTCTTATCAGAACAGTAATTAAGGAATAAAACAAGTCCTCTGTCCTGGAGACTTTCCCTGTACTGGACTACTTACTGACTTTTACAAAGTACATGCACCCCAGACTCCTTCCTTAAATGTTAAATGAATCTCCCTATAGAAACCTTCACCATATCAACGATTTAAACATTTCCCTTGTTGAATATCAACGCTTTTTTTTTGTTGTATTGTATATTATTAGCCTTTAGACTCAGTAGATTATCTGCCTTGTTAATCAGTTGTTACTATAGAATTGAGAAATGTGGTGTACTCATATCAATTCTCTGAACTTTCTGAATTGTAAATGTTCTTTTTCAACATTTCTTTTCCCCCCCTAGAGGTTTTGACTGAAACAAGTTTGTCCAGGTGTTGTTTTTTTTCTCTCCAATCACAAACACAACACACGTCAGTTTTGCGCCTTTATGCAGCCACTGTTTAAAGATCATATTTATGCAGGAAAGAACAACAAGGACACGTCTTTCCGTGACATGTTCACTTTTGTTTTTGGAGTCTGCCACGAAGAAGCAAAGTAGGTTGTAAATGCAGCTTTACTACACCCACATCACGCACCTGTTGGTGTGAATGCAGCATCTGAACAAGGTTTTGATTCAGCTGTGACAGCACGGATTAGACTGAAGCCACTCTTCACACACGTTCACTACCCTTGGAGAGAAATGCTGTAAAACATGCTCTCCTTTAAACAGAAGATCCACATCAGTGAGCTGTGCTTCTCCCTCGACGCAGCTGTCAGCTGTCATTCCAGCCGAAGTTTGCTTGTCATACTTTTTATTTTATTCATGTTTATTTATTTGTTTGTTTCAGAGTGTTACCAGTATTTTATACCATGTCAAATTTTATTTGCCAGATTGAAAGTAGGGGGATGTGGAGCATGTTGTTTGCCTCCACTTGACGCTTTTTCTCTTTTTCCCCCCTACAAACTTTATTAATTTCTGTCAATTAGTTTCTCTGCCATATGGAGATGCACCAAATCCCATTATATTTGGTCATGGATTATATTGAGCAAAACAGTGGGTCGAGAAAATGATCAAAGACATGCTGTTATCACCTCTCAGTGGCAGATTGAGGCAGGAAATGGGGCTTAATAGCAGAAAATCAGATTTAGACTAGCCATGCATGTGGATGGATGTGATGATTCTAGTCCTTTGTGTGTAGAGATGAAAGTTTATGCTGCAAGTGCCATCCCCCCCCCTCCCTTTCCCCAATAGCTGGTTTATTTATGGCTTCCAGTGCGAATGTGACAGAGATACTGCCAGCTGATGTTTATGGAATATATGGAACATCTGGGCAAGCCACAATGTCTTCTTGTACTACCTGTGCCCAAATGGAACAGCAGCTAAAGTGTCAAATCTAAGTCTTTCTTTATTGCTAATGACCTAGAAAGTTGTACAACAGACCATAAACACTATGAAATGAGCTCTAATCACACATCCAGGAAGTAATGACCCCCTGACAAAAAAAAGGTTTGTTTGAGCCACTTCATCTCTTATTGATTGTCTAATCTTAGCTTTGTTGGGCCAACCTCGGACACAGCCCTGTAGGTCATCATACGGGACGCTCTTCAGATCGCTCTTCAAAGCCTTGAGCAGATGTCTTTTCAGAGAACAGGCTTCTAAGTCTCTGGTGAAAATCATACCCAAGCTCATAGATTTGGGGCACAGAGCTTCATGTGCTAGCAACTCAAGTAGGCTTTTGTGGAGTGAATTAAGTGCATTAAGTGTAATGCGCACCAGGTCCGGGTTTGTCAGTGAGCACCATTCACCTTACACAGTTTTCGACTGCCATGTCTAAACATGTCAACATATTTGTATGCATTGTTACATTATAGATGGCTCCTGAGTGGCGCGATAGAAAAGCGTCAGGAGAGAAAAGCGTCTCTACCTTGTCAAGTCAGAGCATCTACGAGATAATTTATGTGGAACAGAGCAGTTTTTTCCAAAGGTACTTTGGAAATGGCACACTTTTATCTAAAGTGCTTTACACTGTGTCTCATTCACCCATTCTCACACACACACACACACACACACACACACACACACACCAATGGTAGCAGAGCTGCCATGCAAGGAGGTAACTTGCCATTGGGAACAATTTGGGGTTCAGTGTCTTGCCCAAGGTCATGTGGGCCGGGAATCGAACTGCCAACCCTACGATTAGTGGACAACCCACTCAACCGCCTGAGCCACAGCCGCCTCATAGGTACTTTCCACAAAGTGTGCTACGCTGCTCTGCGACAAAGCATGAGCAGCAGCTTAAAACGATGTAGTGGATTCTTGTTTCTTGGAGGAAGCATATACTAGCCTGCACTCTTCCTGGTTTGTAGCTGTCATGTGGTAGGGAAGATTGGCAAATGACAAAATTTCGAGGAAATGGAGTAAAAATCCCAAAACGTGATGCATTAGGACCCGGATCCTGTGAGACGCAATGAGTCAAGAGAGATGTATGTGGTCACCTGACCATCACACCTATACTGTATGTGGGCCTTAACCAACCTGTTGCCACAAAGGTGAGAACACACAGTTGTCTAAAATGTCAACACTGTAGCATTAAGACTTTCAGTCATTGAAACTAAGGGGCTCAAACATGTTCTAGCATGACAATGCCACTGCGAACAAAGCGAACTCCATAAAAACATGGTTTGCCCAGGTTGGTGTGGAAGAACTCGTGGTTGACCCGAACCCTGACCTCAATCCTACTGAACACCTTTGGGGTGAATTAGAATGCTGTCTGCGCACCAGGCCTCTTTGCCCAACATCAATTACTGACCTCACTAATGTTCTTGAATGAGCAGTAATCCCCAATTCCTGAGTCACTCAATGAATGCTCATCCCAGAAGAGTGGGCGGCTGTGGCTCAGGTGGTAGAGCAGGTTGTCCACTAATTGTAGGGTTGCCGGTTCGATTCCTGGCCCACATGACTCCACATACCGAAGTGCAAAACACTGAAGATGCTCCTGATGGCAAGTTAGCGCCTTGCATTGCAGCTCTGCTACTATTGGTGTGTGTGAATGGGTGAATGAGACACAGTCTAAAGCGCTTTGGATAAAAGCGCTATATAAGTGTGCCATTTACCATTCATAACTAAATCTAAATCTAGAATGGGATGTTTAACAAACACATGGGTGTGATTGTCAGGAGTCCACATGCTATATTGTGTTTGTATGTGATTACCTTGATGGCATTCAGAGTCTAAGTACAGGGAGACATGCAGTCACAATAGAGTATGATTAATAAGGAATATATAAACAATTAAATGTGTTCTCTTCTTGTTAACCATCTCTTCTTGTTATTCCATCAACAGGGCCAGGCTACGTGCTGCAATCACTTGTTTATCTCAGAGGCTGTACAGATATTTGTAAATTCATCATGAGCAGCTTCATCAATAAGCTAGTTTATTGGCTTACCTGAGGGGGGGATCCCAAACCTTTTTAAGTAAAATAACTTCCTTCTGAAAACAAGTCTTTTGCTTGGACTTGTTTCTCTCTTTCTTTTTCTTAATAATATTTTTGTTATTTGTTTTTTCCAAGTCCAAACATGCCGTCTTTTCTCCACCGTAAGAACTTGACAATATTTAAAAAAAGAGTCAGTTTGAGTCTGGATGCACAAGAATGACCAAAGTGTTTAATACCATGTTTAAAGAATGAGGTTTATTCTCTACGAAACTCAACTCAAATTCTTGGAGAGAAAGCCCAGAATGCCTCTGTTAACCTAAGCACTTACATACATATATACGTACACATAGGTGTCTTTTAAATTGTGTGTGAGTCCTGCAGTGAACGACTGAGGTCCAGCAAAGACTTGTTAATTAAGTTTCACTAAGCACTGTCTAGTCTTGCCTTTATATACACTACCTGCATTGTTCTGCAGACTTCTAAAGCCGCTCCACCAGCATTATTAAGTGATTGCTATTTCTGATAACACTTCAGAGACACCCTCAGCAGGGCACAGGTATTCAGCCACAGAAACATACACACACAGTATCGAGGCTATATCGCCATGCTGAGAGCACTTCTTCCCTCACAGTCACATGCATATGACCTTAAACTGAGCTCGCGCTAAGAATTCTCCATGCGTGTGCATTTCTACTGATCAAATAATCCCTCTATTTTGGTGCGGTTTAGCAATTTGGACATGACTAAAGCAGAGGCGCTAACATTTGTGCTTTAGCATTACCAATTTTGATGCCTGAAACCTACCATTTTCTGCTCTCTCAACTTAAGTAGTGATAATACCGGATAAACACGGATAATGTTCACCTGGAAGGGGAAAGGGCGCAAAAAATGCACGTTTTGCGTAGTGGCCAAGTTTATTTTGTGTTGAATTTATCCGGGTGAACTTAGACCTGTGAATTCACAAGCCTCTGTGTGCTGAGCCAATAGAAAACAAGCCGCTTAGGTAAACACATCTGGGGGAAAATTAGCCGCCTGGTCCACCAACATTATTTATTTTTTTCTTTTCTTTTTCCCGCCTCTTTCTTCCCCTGCCACTTTCTTGTCAGCATTGTCGTCACGGAAAGCTTCACAAGCAAGGTACAATTAAGTTAAGGCTTCGAATTTAAAGGATATCCAAAGTTTACATCGGATGTTTGTTGTCGTTCTACCTTGCACTCAAACTTGTCTGTGTTTGTTGCTAGGTAGCTAGCTACTTCAACAGCCATAATTATAAAATAAAATACATTTTTAAACAAACAAACACAAAAAAAAACCCACTAGTTAAATGTATTTACAGTGGTGTGAAAAAGTGTTTGCCCCCTTCCTCATTTCGTGTTCCTTTGCATGTTTGTCACACTTAAGTGTTTCGGAACATCAAACCAATTTAAACAATAGTCAAGGACAACACAAGTAAACACAAAATGCAATTTGTAAATGAAGGTGTTTATTATTAAAGGTGAAAAAAAATCCAAACCATCATGGCCCTGTGTGAAAAAGTGATTGCCCCCCTAAACCTAATAACTGGTTGGGCCACCCTTAGC